>PVLD010018418.1:0-39059 GCA_004027595.1 Dinomys branickii | reverse complement strand
CTCATCTCCGTTGCCCTACCACTCAATCAGTCCTCTTCCCTGTGATAATAACTGTACTCCTGGGTTTATCTATATCCTTGGACTCTCACCTTGGGAAGAGATATAGCTGCCTCAGACTATACTATAACATACAGGGGTGTATACAAACTGCCATGGTTGGAGGTGGGAAAGCACATATGCTCACAGCGGACCGCCCGGCCCCACCCTGTCGTCGTGCTATGGGTGGGGGCGGGTCCAGACCATGTGGCTCCAGCATTACCGTTCCCCACCCCTTGCAGCTGGGCAATGGGTCTCCGAAGCTGAAGCTATGAATGCCGAAACGAGGGCGTGGGCCAGGGGTATGAACATTCATATTAACAATGACAAAATTTCGCTCTTCAAATTTTTGTTATGAATCCAGGTGTGCAGTACTTTGCGATCGCACTCACCGTGAGTGAGAAGTTGGTGCAGTTATCACACATCTCATTTCTTTTCACTTTACTGTGTTCCCTTCTTTCTCTCTGTTCATGTCTTGGTCCCCTTCTTATTTGCAAAAGATCTGTTACCTCCATTTGTGTTATCTATCACAGCCGTTTTTCAACATGATATTTTATTTTGCAACAGGCTCTCATTAAGTTTCCCAGGAAGGTCTCAAACTTTTGATCTTCCTGTCTCAGCCTCTGAATAGCTGGGATTACAGGTTTATGTCACTGCCCATTGGTAACCCAGAAACTTTTAAATCAGGGCAGCTAGTGTCTTTGTTAGAGACAGAGCTCAGCTCCTTGCATGAGTGTTGATTTCATACTTGTCCCTGTGCTAGGACTGGTTTCACATCTAGAAAGCAGGACCGGGTTCCCTCCTGCGTCTTCCCAGACAACTAGCAGCTACATATGGCTTCAGGAAGCATTGGGGACAGAGTGAGCACCCTTGGTGAATGTGTTTGGGGGCCTGGCATTAGAGTATAGAGGAGCATGAGCTTAGGGTAACAACTTTTTGAGTACATTTTTAAAGGATTGTCTTGTAGATATGTCACACATATTTGTACTACTGGAGTTTCAAATGGATATATAAATTCTAGCTAGAAAAGTACATAAGAATACAATAGAATTTATTACAGCTTGTGATAATTGTGTACTTAACATTGTACTATTACATAGTAGTAATATACAAAGTTTTGAGCTAAGAATGATGGAACACACCTATAACCCCAACTCTTTAGAAGCTTGAGGCACAAGGATTATGGGCTCATGGCCAACCAAGAAAATTTATTGAGATCCTGTCTTAAAATTAAAACCCAAAGATAAATTATAAAAAGGGCTGGGATTGGAGCTCAGTGGTAGAGCACTGGATTCAGTGTCAAACAGAGGCAAAAAATTAGATTTGACTTTGAAATAAATTTCTTTTTGATTTCAATATTTCAGCTAGGTTTAATATTCCATAATTTTTATACTTATTATACTATATCATTATGATTATTATTAATAATTGACTTAAGCATCACTAACATTTTTTAACAATTAGAAAATCAAGAAACTCTAAGGTTTTCTTGCAAAAGTAATTTTTCTAAATGTCAGCTTCTGAAAGCTACTTTAAATACAAGTTGCCTTCGGTTGTTTAGAGATGAGCTGATTTCTTCTGAATTTAACCCAAGTTTTAAAAAGAACATGTGCTTGTATTACATCTTCAATATATAGTTTAGAGGCTATATGGATGTTATTTCTGAGTGTGAGCATTTGAAAATTCTAGCATGTAGAAGCTTGTTTAAAACTCAAAACACCCAGACCTCGTTCTTCTACAGAGCTAATGAGGTTCTCTCTGGTTGATCTCAGACCCTGTGGAGGGGCAATGAGTGATTAAGAAGGTAACCAGATCTCTGAATGCATAGAGTTTTGTTGATGAAAATCCTGTAATTGTACCCAGAAAATGTGCTGCAGGGCAGCACTGGCTGGAATGAATCAGATTAATCAGTGCCATGTGGCAAATTCTTAGATGTCTCTTCTTAGAACAGAATCTATGCTCACACTGCAATAAGTAGCAAAATCAAAGGATTCAGATTTCACTGACATTTAATTGAGCAGCAATTTGGACAAAGGTGAAGGGATTCAAAAGGGATGAGCAAATCTAATGGCCTTGCATCATGAAGTTCACTGAATTGCTCCGGGCTGAGTCTGGGCATCTAAAAACAACAACAAAGAAAAGGCATCTGAAGAAATTGATGTCCTCAGAAATCACAACGTATTTTCTCTCTTGTGCTGCTTTTTAAAATTCTCAGACTCTATAGGAGACATAGGAAGAGGTATTTCCCTGTTTTCCAGTCCTACTCCCATTAGCATTATTTAGAACAAGTGTTAAATTTTAAAATCCTACAAAGAATCAGGAAATAGAAAGGAGACAAATGGTTAAAAAAAAAGGCAATCTTGTAACTGTCCTGCTAACCTGTTTTGAAATTTGGTTTCATTGTTATGTTTATGTTCTTTCCTCTTTAAAATAATAAAATAATTGAAAAGAAAGAAAGAAAGAGAGGAACTTACGCTATTGTAATGTGAGGGGCCACACAGAGTTTCTCCTGCCAAGTCCCCAGTGCTCTTTCTCCATTTTCCTCCCCTCTGAGTTTCTTAGCGAGGGAGCCATCTACAAAGAAACCGGGGATTTGTAAGCATCTTGAACAGATCAGATGAAATTCAGATGGGTTGAGAGGGAAAAGTGGCCCCAATCACTTGAAGGTCAGGGACTCAAAGAAAGCAATGTCAGGCCTTCATGAAACAAGCGCTATCACCGAGAACACCAGGGTGAGTGTGAGGCTGGGAAGGGGGAGCAGTGGCGGAGGGAGACAGGAAGTGTGCAAAGGGAGAGAGCGAGGAAAGTGAGTGAGAGAGAAGGCAGGAGACAAAGGGAAAGAGAAGCTGATTAAACCAAAGGGGCAGACAGGAAAGAACTGGGGATGGGATACAAAACGAAGGAAGGAACTTAGCAAAAAATGAAGGGAAAGGGGAGGAGTGAAAAGACTCAGAGACATTGCACGTTTTGAATATTAAACTGTTGAAAATATGGTGAAGACCTAATCCTTGAGCTGTGGCATGATATTCCTCCTGATGTACACAGTGTCATAAAAACAACACAGTTAATATTTAAGTTTAAAAATTATTACACTAAAAGCCACATGGCCGTGCATCTCCTTCAAAAGCCTCCCCCTTACTTCGTATACACTCGTCTCATCATCCTTGTCTCTTTCTGCAGCAGCTCTGGAGTCCTCTTTCCTGAGGGTCTTTAGTTGTGCTGTCTTGGCAGCTTCGATGTCCTGAAAGCATTCAAAACATTTACATTTCATGGTCACTTAGACCATGTAGTCATATGATGCCAGATCCAGGGAGTAAGGTAGTTGAGGACACACCATTGTGTGTGTGACTGAAATTGCTGTAAAACTTCTGAATGGATTCAGGACATCAAGAAGAACAGATCTTTCAGAACAGCTTCAGCAAGTGGCCAGAATGGTGCACTTAGTATGTGTGAGGGGCATTCGTGGCAACACAGCAGTGCGTCTTCCTGTAATAATATCTTGAACTTGAAGCATTCATCATGTTTTGTGACCACACCTAGCAGACGCATCAGATCACAGTGAAAAACTAAGCAAGAGCTCTTGTTCTATCAAAGATTTGTGGTTGACAAAAATCATGAATCTCATGACATTTTTTTTGAAAAAGAATAACTGGACACAAATGTATGAACGCGTTTAGAAACTGGAATCATGCTGAATTTCTCCCAGGAACGTGAGCTTCCGGAGCTGGAATCCCAGCTGAGGAAAAGCAGGAAGGGTCCTGTAGCTGCAATCTTTTCCCGACGAACCTGTCATTCTTTCTTGCAGTGAGGTTGGATAGAGTCACAGAGCATTGTTGGCTACATTTTCTTTTCAGTAATTAGTTCACCCCGTTCTCAGTCATTAGTTCCAGTGACTTAAAATCATTGATGTCTTTTAGAGGGAAAAGCTCAAGCAGATTATTCCAAAGTCATTTATCTCAGCCTCTTAGTATTTGGATTTTTTTTTTTAACAGACACAAGATAGACACACAGGAAAGAAGAGAACACAAGAGACCACAGCCCATAAGGTAAGCTTTATGTATGGGACTTTTGAGGCCCCCTCCCTATCCCTTTTGAGCTCCCGTGACTCAGTTTCAAGGAAAATCTTGGTTGGCGTTGAGAGACCTGCCCGGCCCTCATGGTCAGTGCTAGCTATCTTCCAAGCAAGTCTGGTCTCACCTCAGGTTACTTGAAGAAGGACATTCATCTGCACTCCACACTTAGAGGAATTCCACTGAACAAATTTGCAAAACAAGATCACCTCTTTGGTGGCATACTCTCACAACCCCTGTGTGAAGAGATGTTGCCAGCCTAAACATATACATTAGCTAGGAGACAAGTATGCGTTCCAACCTCTCTTTCCATCAGTCACTCTGAAGCCCACATCCAAGCTGTTTTCTAAGGCAACTGAAAATTGCCAGTGGAGGATGCTATGAAATGTTTACCATAAGTTGTTTCAATATGCAGATCTGTACTATAGATTTGAGAATTCCTGTCATGTCAAAGCTCTATTGAATCAAGAAGCTGTTTCTGTACAAAAGTTCTTGCCTAGGAATTCAGACTTCAATAGACTGTATCAGCCTCAAAGCAGCTATCAAAAGACAGTGATTAAATAATACATACTTTTCAGAACTAGCTGTTTATAAGGCAAAAAAGGAGTAGTGCAGTCACTTACTGAAATACAAATTTCTTAAAAACGGAGGAGGAGTCCTCATCAATAGTCTGTTCTGTTACTGCAAAATAAGGTAGGATACCAGCATGTTTAAAAGTTCTGAGAAACCATTGCTCTCTAAATCACAGTTGTTAGAGAACATAATGCAGATTTTCAATGATCATGAAGCAGGTGGCCTATCAGGTCAATGGCAAGCCATTCACACATGTGCATGGGACTCCATGCTGCAAACTTCCCATCCATCCATATCTGCCCTATGCCAATTGGAGCAGCGTCTGCCCCACCAGTCATGTGTGACTCCCTCTGCTTCCTTTGCCCTCCTTCCATTTGGCATGGGAAGGCCGCAGACACACGGTTTGTCTTGGAGCCCTCTCTGCAGTCCTGCCACCATCTGGCATAAAGGCAAAGTGTGGAGCAAGGCAAGCCATCAGCGCTCAACCCAACATCTCCCCTCATTTCCTGGATACGCATTTCTAGCAGACCCACACCTCGGTCAGTGAAGGCAAGATGACAGTCCTAAGAAAGGCTTCAGAGTGTACAGCTTTGAAAGACCTCTAGGATGCCTCCTAGAGTTTAGTCACACTACATAATGACATGGGAGAGGGTCTCGCACCTGCCTTTGTTACCTTTTTTCCCAAGCTGGGCTTGCAGACATTGGCCCCAGAGGCCCATTTTCTCTTATTTAACCAAATCTCTGCATCTGTGGGCAAATCTTTTGCATCCGGTGTCCATCTCTCCTGGATGTTACTGAGCTAACTCTTATAAAACCAGACAAGAATCATAACAGGTTCTTTTTTTCTGCCATCGTTATCTGGCTTTGCTGATTGGATTCTCAGTTGCTGGATTAAGGGCTTCAGAAGAAAGAGGAGTTATTTCTGCCATTTTCTCAACAGGGACAAAAAGTCTAAGGGTCTGAACACTCCAAGGAGGGAAGTCCCTTTCTAGAAACTTCCCATAGGCATAAAGTGATGCAAACGAATTAATCTCAGCTGGCCTCAGACTCTTCCTGTTCATTTACCAGTCCAATCTTGCAAAATTACATGATTGAATAAATACCTTTCTGTGTAAACTGAGAAAAAAAAACAATATTTACCTTAAGGTTTTGATGGCTAAAAGTTAATGTATATTAAATACTTAGAATAGTGTCTCAACAGAAGAAATCCAGAATATATACTCAGATCATCTTTATTTTTACTCTATCATTGTATCATTACCATCTCTATGACCTTACAGCTTCTAGCACTACTTTCTATTTTTTAGTTGCTTCATTGAGTTTATCATGGTTTTTTAGTTG
Organism: Dinomys branickii; assembly: GCA_004027595.1. Lineage (NCBI taxonomy): Eukaryota > Metazoa > Chordata > Mammalia > Rodentia > Dinomyidae > Dinomys > Dinomys branickii. The sequence continues at coordinate 33,039 of PVLD010018418.1, read as the reverse complement.
CCCTGAGTTAATATTTTTGTATAAAGTTTGAAAACACAAAATCAAATGTAAGCACTTAAGTAGCACATGCTAAATACTATGTCCTCTACTCTGGATTTAAAATCTCTCTAAACTGAAGTAGCTACTATTACCAGTTATATTTATGCTTTCCAAATTGTGTCTTATGCGTGCAAGTAAAAACGCTTATGTGTGGGTATGGAGTAATGCGAAGGCAGTTTTTATGCCTCCTAGAGCCCATATTTCTTTGTTTTCACCCAAAGTAATTACTAACTGGAATTTTACATCTATTTCCCTTGTTTCCATTTTGCAGTTGTGAACTCTAAACAATATTTTGTTAGGCTTGAAAAAATACTACATCTCATTTCTTTTAATATTTTAATAAGAACATGTCCTGTGCATTTTCAAGCTCTTTTTTCTGTTAACAAAATGTATTGGTTTTTAAACATCTAAGTCAATTGTTTTATGAAGACAGCAGCTGTAATTGTGAATTGCTGATGATATAAATATGACAAAAATGTTAAAACTATTGATTCATAAATAATAGCATTTGAGTGTTTCTTTTACATCCTCTTCCCCTTCCTTAGGTACCTGATATGTTTGGGAACCAAGTGGTTAAATACTGACACTGATTCCAAGTGATAAAGGTGGTGCATGGAAATGGAAATTGGCATCAAAACCCATTTTCTCAGAGTCAGAATGAGACACAAGATTGTTCAAACTCACCACTTCATCATATCTACTCGAACTGCAAATACACTAAACATTTAGCATCATAATGAACCTAAACTTTAGTAGTATTGAATGAACCTTAAATGAAATTAACAGTTTATGTTAGGTTCTAGGCCAACAAATAGGTGACAGCTATTGAAACTCAAAGTGACTAAGGCACGAATAATTTTTGGTTGAGCTGTGAATGTATCTGAATGTGGGAAGATCAGGTTGGTAGAGAGGGAATGGGTCAGGCACATGTGGCAAATGACACGAGCACTTTGGTGTAGCTAGAACTCCTGCTCACAAACTGGATTCTCTGGCTCTAGTTATAAAATGCCTTAAGAAAAACTGAGAGGTAAATGAAACCAAGAGGAAGTTTTTTCATAATGGTAAAAGAAAAGTTCTGGCTTTTGTATGAGACCTATCACCCGGGGTTTGCTTTTCTCTAGAGGTCCGGCAGACGAGTCTTTTCCACAGAGAAGCTGTCTATCTTATCTTGCCCCACCTGCCCCTCTTGGACTAACACCTAAATGTGTCAGTGAGGATTTCCTAAGCCAGCCAGCTGCAAACCCATCCCAACAGCACCGGATAATTAAAGGGACAAAGCAAGAGAGGAGAATCATCTGCTCAAGGAAGAAAGCAGAAGAATCAAGTGACTCTTCCAGGTCCTGCCTTCCGTAGAAAGGCCCTTGCCGTACCCCAGTGAGACCATTACTTCTCTGGGGTCCTCTGTCCCTTTCTTTCACATCTCCTGTCAGAGTTCCCGCCCCCTTGGTGGTAGATTGATCACACTCAGGCCAATCCTTTCATTTCCTGCTAGGGCAGGAAGAGCGTGCCTCGTGTTGGCTTCAGTTCCACATAGAAGCGCGATCCTCTCTGCTTTCAGATGCAGAATTGGAGCTCAGGGTTCCCTTCTGTCCACACTGCTCCATGATCATTGGCTCCTGTAATGCTTTTCTTTTTATTTCTGTCCTCTACAGTACAATCTAACCTCATCCCCCTCGTCTTTGCGATACCATTTTTTCCAATGTTAGGGATTGAATCCAGGCATTTAACACTGAGCTATGTTCCCAACCTTTTCTAGAAATTTTTGAGCCAGGGTCTTGCTAAGACACTGAGCTGCCCAGAGTAGATTCGAACTCTTCACCCTCCTTCCTGAACCTCCCAGAGTGCTGGGATTAGAAGTGTGCACCACCACGCCAGGCTTGCAAACACTGTACTGCAGTTCTTGCATGCGATTTTCTTTGCGTGGGGTTTTAAAACACATGAGTGGATATCTTTTCATTTAAGCAAACAGTATTTGTTATTAATGCATTAATGTTATGACTATTTCGGTCTCATGTCTATTTAGTACCCTAAAATCGTGTCTAAATATTACTAACCAAGTGATCTGAACATATATTTAAAGTGGCTATATAAATTTCATCAGGTAATGTTACCGTAAGCTCCTTTGAATAAAACATATGTGCTTTGTAAATGATCAGTGAGGGTGCAAAGAAGCAAGAGGAGAGAAAGACAGAAAAGAGAAAAGTAAGAACAAAGCCAGGCTCCCACACTGGTCCTCTATAATCTCAGTCCTTTATTAACACTGCTGCTACATTACATCTTTAACTTATAGTCATGCTGCATTCTGTGGTCTCTTCTCTTTTGTCCTAAGCCTTCAAGCACATTTGCTGAATAATAGCAAATGTTTTTCACCCCAGCCTATCTTTATTGATAGAGACAGCACTCACAGTGTTCACAAACAGATTGGTCAGGCATAAGCCAAGTGTTTGCTCATATCTCATTAGTCTCAGATGCTCAAACTGTTAAGCATCCTGCTTGACACCACCTATCCCAGATTGGTACCAAGGCGCATTCTGTGTAGGCATCAAACACTGAGGAAAGCTATGTTAGAGTTATGACAACATTGTTTGGGTGGTTGTATATTTAAAACAAAATGAGAGTATCTGTGGCTCACCATAGGTATGAAGGTTTGTCCGAAGGTGATCTTTGCAGGGTACTCTAGGTCCTGGCAATTCTTTTTGTTTAAATGTCAAATTTTTCATTTGTCCACATTGTAGTACAGAATGATTACATTCCTTGGGTGGAGTTGGTACATGCACGTAAAACAACTGAATTTATTGTTCACCCCTTCTCTCCCTTCCCTTCCCTCTCCCTCCAACTCTTGGTTCGTTTTCCATTTCAGGAAAATCGGTCTCCCCACTTCCTATAATCTATCTCTAATTTTGCTCTTTATTTATACTTTAGGCTTTGAATAGAAGAGAAATAAAGTGGTATTGAAACCTGTGTGTCTGAGTTATTTCACGTAATATTATGCTCTTACAGTGCAGCCATTTTCCTGCAAATGACTCAGATTTATCCTTCTTTATGACGTGTGTATACGTCACATTTTCTCTGTCCATTCATTTCTTAAGCATAAAGGCTGTTTCCAAGGTTAGCTGTTTGGAATCGTGCTGCTATAAGCATGAGTATGCATGAATTCCTGTAACATGATGCCCTTAGTTCTTTCTGGAAGATGCCTATAGGGTGAGTAGCCAGGTTACATGGCATTTCTAGTTCAGGTTTTGCCAGGACTCTAAACTGGTTTCCATAGTGGTCCTTCCAGTTCTAAGATGAAAGATGTACTCAGATTGGAAGTCATGTTTGTCTCTTTCCTGTTTGGCCAGATTCTGAATGTGACTGATGCAAGAAGTTAGAAGTATAGTTTCAGAGGCAGATACAAGATTAATTTGCATTCTTCTCTAGAGTTGTGGACTCATTTTCATCCAACTTCAAACTCACGCATCCATTCCTCCCTTTTATTCTATTTTTTATCTTCATTAGTCCATTTTTGCAGTATGTGATGGTCACATTCACCTTGGCGAGTTGGTAACTGTACATAATTCACATCTCTCTTGGAGCTTCCTCTCTTCAGGAGTCCAGTGATATTCTGCTCCATTCAGTTCCTGTGTGTCTAGTTTTGAAGCTCATTCCTTGGAGCTCACAGGTGACCCTACTTTTGTGTGAAAGAGCAGATTGATATTTATAAAATTCTGCTTATATTTGGTTCTGTAGCAGACTGACTCTGGAATGAAGATGTTCTCAGGCAGGAGATTATTGTGGAGGGCACTCAGAAAACCTATCTTGCATGGGGCTTGGGAAGCCAGCAGGGAGAAGAGCCAATAAATGGCAAGGTCTTTGCATCAGAGACTCAGCAAATCCTATCAGGAGCTCAGGAACTGGATGGTCAGGGTTTGTCCTGAGTCCAGAGAAGGGAGCAGTCATTTATTTATATCCTACAGTTATCGGTCATTAAGCACAACCTACTTCAGGGAGGACTCTTTATCTTGGAGGGAACAGCTCTTTCCAGGGACAGCATTTGTGAACAAGTTTTTGCCTGTTATTGGTGAGTTGTAAATTCTTCCAGCAGTTGGGGAAGATGAGAGCTTTTGTCTGGATAGCTGTCCAACAACAAACACGTTGGGATATCTTATAAATGAGGTTAAAAGATGGAAATATAATTACTCATTCATTCTAGAGGCAGAATCTGAGACTGACGGCTCATGTGGGTGATGATTTCACATTTGTGTCACACAACTGTGCAGAGACAGGGACAGGGACAGGGTCTCCATCTGGATTTTGAACGAGAAATGCTCTGCAGTCCACACAGCTCCACATTCAATTTAGGTAAAAGCAAAAGATGAAAGCAGAGAGTGAACTCATCTCAATGCAGAAGAATATAAAGAAATTTAGTATCCTCTCAAGATAAAGTGAAGGTGCTATTCAATGCAACAAGGAAAACCAGAAAAATTGCAGATGTGACAGTGAAAGCTATCATAGTAATTTGATAATGTAAAGACTGGATGCCAGATATCTTTAGGGTCTAAAATTGATGAGGTCTAGAATTAAAATTTAGTTTTATCAGAATGTAGGATGGAGGGCAATATAAAATCAACTCATTGTATTCCCACAGGTTGGTGATAAACACTTGCAAATAAAAATTAATACAGGAAGTGTGACTAAAAGAAAGAATGGGGAATTCTGGTGCTGGGTGCCATTCAAATAAAAGCCAGGGTCTTTGATCTGAGAAGCAGCATGTGGGACCCTCACTAACCGTGTATGATAAATTTGTGTTTCTTGGTGAGTCAGCAGGTAGGAAGCTACTGTGGAGCCAGAGTGTGTTTTTATGTGTCTTGAATCATGGACCATGAGCAAAGCACTAACATGAAATGTTGCTTCAAACTTCAAAAGCGTGCTAAAGAACAACACAAAATGTTAAAATTCCCTCATGGCGATACTGCAGAAGTGATAGAGATGATTCGCTCATGGTTCCAGTGATTTCATACTGGTTGTGGGTGAACTGAAGATGACGAGAGGTGCAAGTGTCCTTTGATATAAAAAATTCAACAGAATATGGAAAGTGCAAGCAAAATGATTCCATCAAACTGACAGTCAGCTAATGGGGAAATTACCAGAGATCTGATCATCTCTGATGGTTTTCTTCAAAGCATAGGAAATTGGGCAAATGGTTTCATCCTTCATTATGACAATGCTCCTGTCACACATCGTTTCCTGCATGATAATTCCTGTTGAATAAAATCATAACGCTTTGTCCTCATCCACCTCAGTTACTGGATATGGCACTGTGCAACTTCCAACTCTTCCTCAAAGTCAAAATGATCATGAAAGGGAAACATTCTGAGTTGATCAGGATATCCAGTCAGCCAGGACAGCACAGCTAAAGACAATCCCAAAACAGGACTCCACAGCTGCTGCAGAAAGTGGTAAGGACAATGAGATAAGTGTTTTGGCTGTGGGCATGGGGAGGGGGGATTTTGAGGTGGATTCATGACAATACATCTTTTACTGTAAAGATTTTCTGTAAACATTGGTTGTAGTTTCCGATGACACAGTGTATCACTTATAATAGTAATAAAGTATGGTAAATACTACTAGATAAGCTTACACAAATTGACAAGAATTATAAATTAACAATGTAAAACAACAGCAACAGCAAAAACAATCATCCTAAACAATTAAGAAAAATTAAATGAGAAGTAAATAGGCAAACTCTGGTCCTATATTTGAAGACTCAATATTTTTAAGATTCCAAATATCCCAAAATTCACTTGGATACTTAATAAAATCTAAATAAAAATCTCAACAGGTTTTTGTATATAAGTACTGCTCACTAAACGATTGTGCCACTGGAGCTTCAGGCATGCTTTTTGTAGAAATCCACAGATTCTAAAATATACAAGGTAATGAAAGTCACCAAGAATTTTAAAATGGTAAAACAAATTTAGAGGACATATTCTTCCTGACCTCAAAAATGTAATAATCAGGGCAGCATGACATAGACTGAGGGTCAGAAATATAAATCAATTGAGCAGAGATAGAAATTCAGAAATAACACATATGATCAATGTATTTTCAACAAATATAGAAATAGAAAAACAAGATTTTCTTTAAAAAAAAGTGTTGATGTTTTAACTCCAATTATGATCAATAATTTTCTCACATCATACACAGAATTAACTTGAAATGGATAGCATATCTTAATTAAAATGTAAAACGATGCAGTTTCTAGAAGAATGAATACAGCATCATAGTTAATTTAAAATAATCCAGTATTTCCTGGAACATACAGTTTAAGAGCTATAGAAAGGAATAAAGCTTAACATGTTTTCTCAAATTACATTTTGGAAGATCCTGTAAAAAGATAAAGAATCTAACAAATAGATAAAATGTTCACAATACATATATCTGAACAATTGTGTTCAGAATATATAAAGGAGTATCAAAATGCAACAATAAGGTGGAAAAAAACCCAGCAAAATCATTTGAATAAGTACTTTCCAAAAGGATATATATAAATGGCTAGAAACCCATGGAAAGATACTCAACATCCTTAATAGTTATGGAAATGCAAATTAAAATTACAAAGCCACAGAATTACATAGTTAAAGAAATGGTAAAATTAAAATAACTGATTATACAAAGCATAGATGAGAATATAAGTCACAGTGAATTCTTGTAGAAAATGTGAATTTAAAAATGGGATAACCAGTTTTGGAAATAGTTCCTTTAAGAGATAAACACCCTCTGGTCACACTGAGCTCATGATCTACAGGAAAAGAAAATTTTTCACATAAAAATAAAGCCTGAATGTTCATATTAGATTTATTTACAGGAACCAAACCTTAGAAGAATCCTATTCACCAATGAGAAATCTCATGAATGTGGTATATCCGTACAATGGAATCATATTCAGCTATAAAAAGGAACACATCGCCAATACAATAGCACCATGGATTTATCTCAGAATAATGATGTTAAACAAGAAACTAGACATAAAAAGGACATGTTGTATGATTCCATCAGTATTAAATTGTATAAAAGAAAAAAACAATCTACAGTAATAGGAAGCAGACCAGAGTTTTCTTGGAATTACAAGAAAAGAGATTTGCCTACAAAGGGGCATGATAGAAATTTCTTGGGTGGTATAACATGTCTTGATTATTGTTATAGATTAAAATATACATATTTCAATAATCATAGAAATAAGCCCTTAAAATGATTCATTTCATTTACATGTCATATACACATACACTGATAAAATCTATATTAAAAAGGCAGAAAAAAATACATTCTTGTCAGATTTTCTATCCAAACTCCACAAAGAAACAGAAAAGCTGAATATAAATACACAAAACCACACTTTGAACAAAAAAGAAATCAAGTGTGAAAATTTCAAAGTAGTCTAAATAGAATATATATTTTTCCTGAATAAAACTGTATAAATCAAATGGTACATTTCTGAAATATGACATTTCAGTATCAAAGAATTTTGTCAATATATGAGTAGATTAGTGAGAAAAATGACAAGAGATATCATGAACTTCTAAGGAGAGGCAGAAGAAAGTGTCTGATAAAGTTCCCCTTTCACATGTGATGGAAAAAATCAAGAGTGGAATGAGAAGAATCTATAAGTATAAATTGCAATGTTTTATAAAAAGATGCTACAGCAAATATTATATGTAATGCCAAAATTTTAAATGTATATCTTTTCATAATATAACCCCTACTATTCAGTACAGTACTTAGGGCCTGAATAGTTCAGAAAAAAGGAGATTGTTTTTCAAAGAAAGTTTTTTTTTTTTAAAAAGCATACATAGAGTTGAATATTACAACTTTGCTTTACCCACATATTCCCTCTCTCTATCTTTCTCTGTCTCTCTCTCTGTCTCTGTCTCTCTCTCCCCTTCTTCCCACCCCTACCCCTTATCCACTTTGTCTTCTCTGGTCAGTAATTTTGAAATAGATCAGATTTTCTCTCTTTGTGAGTTAGTGTTTGGCTTTCTATTGAATAGTTTCTCATTCTCAGCTACAAACTCTTTGCACAGCTTTGCTATGAATAGTCTGACTCTGTTTTGAAACACACAAGTCTTCTGGTCTCCAGATGTCACCTCCATGTTTATTTTTTCTTGTTTGTTGTTGCTGTTTAGCTTATTTAGTTGTTATTCAGACATCTCACTTATTACTGTGTGTAATTTTTTTAAAAACCTGTAATACCATTTAAAATGTTTTTCCTGATTTAGAAAAGTATTGATCTCTTCTCTCATTTTTCTACTATGTTCCTTTATGTAAGACATAATCTCCTTCATTTTTGTTTTCAATGTTTAACCAAGGTTTCACTTTTCTGTCTTCCTCCTTTCCTGAGTTTTTCAGGCTCATTTTTTCCATCTCCCTTGTAACTGTTCATTTCATATTCCGGTTCTTGTATCTTTAATCCAAATTCTTCTTTCTGGAGATAAACATTTTATTCCTTGAGTTAAAGCCTACCTTCTTCATTTGCTACAGTGAATCATTTTTTGTGTGCTTTGGTTACTGTGTTTCTCATTTCTGTATCATTTCACTATTTTCCTTTTAGCAGACATTCGGTAATTAAAACCAAATCAGGGCAAGCTTTTCCCAGATTATTGTTTGATTTTGAATAAATTTAGTTCTTCCTGAAAGAGCACAGAGTTGGAGAAGGGCGTGCAGGTAAGTAAACACATGTGGAAATTCAGACACGGACAAGTAGACAGCCTCAGCTCCATGTTAGGCAGGAGAGGAGGTCCACATCCAAAAGGTTCTTATATGTGGATTATTCATAACTACCTTGTATATAAAGATAATATCAGCAAGAAGCAGCTCTCTGCCAGGAACAGAGGCCTAGTTTTCAGTGAGGATTTAAAGAGAAAGAACAGATGACCATTTTCCAGGTAAGTAATTAGGGACCCTGTGGCCAGCACCATAAAACTCCATTCTTTTTAAATCTGCAGAAGCCTAATGAACCAGAGTTGGGAATCTGGTCCTGAAAAAACAGGCCAGGCATTTGTAAACCACTGAGGCTTTGAATTAGGTTTTTAAAAATACTATGCAATGGAGGAATAAAACCCTCAGAAGAGACAAATTTACTGTTGCAAGAGGATCTTAAGAAGGTGTCATATTAACATGGGTTCACATACACGCGTCTCAAGGCAGGCTCGGTGCATTCCAGTTCTGTGCCCTTTCAACTGTATATTTCAATAAAAATTACAGCTTCCCAACAGACATCAAGTAAACACATCCATCTAGAAGAAAGAGGCGTACTCAAGTGGGAAGGATGGGGATGTTGTCATGACAACTGCAAAGAGTATGTTATTAGATGGCTGAGTTTAATGCCGTCCAGAGCTCCTGAGCTCTGTGGCCCTCTGTCTCATGCCTTTAAAAATCATCAAAAATGTGGCCCCTGGGACCTGTAAAGTGTGACCTAGTGTGATACATACTTTCCACCTTAATCCTGCAGTCCATTTCTAAACAGGTACAAATTAATGCAGATATGGGTGCCTCTGGAATGTCACTTTTGTCACTCTCTAGCCAGTATGAGCCTTACATTTTATATAATGTCTTAATCACATGTATGTTTGCTTTAGAAATGGAGGGGCACAGGTCTGGATATAGAATCAGATTACAAATGACTTGGCTCTATTTTGTCCAAATTTGTGTCTTCTATAACTGGGACCAAGCTTTAACCTATCACTCCATATATTTTAAAATGTCTGATCATGAAGCTTTCCTCTAATGGCTTGGTCAGTCTGATTTGGTCCAATTTTTATTGGGAATATTTATTGTATTATTAATTTAAAAGGATATTAAATGTTTAAATCACAAATCCTCTACTCCATAACAATTAACTTCAGTAAAAAGAAAAACAGGTAAATCTCCTTACCTGGATTATTCACAACTACCTTGTATATAAATATAATAAGTAATATGAGATAGTTTATACACATTTCTTTTTGCATATGCATTTTTCATGGTTACTTACAGCAGTGTTTACTTACAGAAGTGTTCTGTATCCTGATACTTAGAATAATGCCTGGCACCAGCAGACTCTCAAGAATATAGCTTTGGAGTGAATACTTCGGATTCACTATGTAATTGTAAACTGAAATTTGAGCTCTGATACTTCAATTTCAGGAGTAATGCTTTGACTGACTCTTCCATACAGCTTGTGAAGTTTCTTACTCAGTTATGACTTCTTTGCATTAAAGTTATTAACTTGTTTCTCTATTAATCTGAAACTCCTGTGAAATATAGACAATAATTTGGAAATTGGCTTCCACTAAAGAGTCAAGCAAAATACCCTCTTACAGAGTTAAAGGTTGATATATGATGAACACACATGGGTTTGTGACTCAGATCACATTTGAATTTCAGCATGGGCACCATGATGGCCTGAAGTGTGTGTATCCCCACCAAATTCATATGTTGAAGCCCTAACCCCCAGGGGCTAATAATATGACTGTTTAAAGATGGTGCCATGAGGGAATTGGATAATTTAAATCAAAGCCATTAAAGGACATCCTGACACAGTCTGATGCCCTTGTCAGAAGTGGAAGCAGAGACACACAGAAAAGTATCAGAGATCTGCACATGTGAGAATACATCCAGAGGGGGGATCAACACCTGCTAACACCTTGGTCTTAGGTTTCCAATCTCTAGAACCATGAGAAGATAAATGTCTGTTCTTTGGGTCCTCCAGTCTTGGGCAGACTCATGCAGTCTCTTGCTGCAGACATTTTGCTCTTAGACAGACCAGAGTCTATTCAGTGATCCTGGCTTCACATCTATGGAAGTAAAGATAACAGGACATCCTGCAAAGAGTTGGGAGAGAACATGAGAATTTCAGAGATGACATGAAAAGAATATGGCTGATGGTGATTGTCCCTACCGGCCTCTGCTGTCACCGTTGTGACTGTTACTTTTGCCAAGCATAGTGTTGGATGCTGCTTCTCCCTTAAGTAACTGTGCTGTGTCATCTCAGCGATTTATGTACACACACACACACACACACACACACACACACACACAAAGGGTAATCTAAACATGTAATGAATATTTTTATTTTAAAAACTCATTACAGTAACAGACACATTGCCAAGAGTGTCGGGATAGGTGTGTTCAAAGTAGGCGGGTGTATTTTGAGGGGAATTAGTGATAATAGATTTATACTGCAACAATCTTTGAATGTAAGCATTCACTGGAATTTTTTGATCATCCTTCGCTGATTAAATAAGTGTCTATAGCAGTTGCTAGAAAATAAAATCACGATGGTGTGACCGTACTCACCTTATTCACCAGACCTGGCACCATGCGACTCCTGCCTCCACTCTCAAGTCAAAATGACCATGAAAGGGAAACGTTTTGAATCAATTCAGGACACCGAGGCAGCCAGGACAGCGCAACTAAGACACTCACTCAGTTTGGATGTGAGATTCTATGGGCACCGTGCAGATGAGGCGCTCTGTCTTCCCACAGTTGTTGATGGTAGCTTTCCCTTCACATTCCCACTACACGCAGAAGGAGATCAGGTGAGAAAAGAGAAAAACAACGAAGACAAACTCACTATTCCTGAGCAATTCTGTTCTAGGACTTACATACCCTGCACTTTCCAAGCTTTCTCTAGCCATAGCTTTGGTGCGCTTTTCTCTAAACTGGATTATGACTTTCACTGATTATCTCTAAGTGCTGAGGATGGGGTGGATGACACTTGGTTGTGTAGTCTAAATTCACTGAACTCGCCATAGATAATTATGGAAAATAACCTGAAAAGGGTATCAACTGGGGACCAACTATACAATAGAAGTATGGGTACTCTTGTCCTTTGTGGTGGAGAGCGCCGCTACTTTGAGCTTTTGTATGGGCGCTGGAAAATCGGATGTGAGACAAGAAGGAGAAATGAAGCTGAGAACTAGGCAGGCCCACTAAGTTTGCAAATGTGAAGAAAAGCTACAGGATGACTGGCAGATTTAGGATGAATGCAGAGCATGTGCCTAGGTGCATAGTCAGGAACATAAAAGCAACCAGATGTGGTCAGCATGGAAGCAAGAATAAAGTGGCTTCAGATTGCATTTGTAGCTCATGCTTTTGCATCTCCTTGGGACATTACTGTTGGTCAGTTAGAGATCTGGTTTTTTCTAGCTCTCCTGGACATGAAGCAGTCTGGGCTCATTGTACCCTGAGAGGCCTGATTGCTATGATTTTCTCTTAAGATCAGAAGGGACCCAGGCAATGCAATTCTTTTGTCTCCTAAAGCCTCTCTCTCTTGCACAATAGTCCCCTGGATTCTGTGCCTGGATTCTTCATTCAGTATGGCTAGTCTTCTCATTTTACCATTACTATGTTTTTATTCTTCCACTTTGAAGCCCTCCTACTTCCAAAATCAGATCATCTCTGTGTTTACAATAATGCATTGAGTTCACCCCACTCCGGGTAACATAGCCCGGGAGAGATGCTTCGTATCATTTCAGTGCTATCTGGCGACAGCACCATAAAAAAGGAAAACGGAGGCTTCTTGTCTGGCAACCTGAAAGCGATCCCACTTCCCTGCCTGGGCAGGCAGCTGTTTGCAAGGATCCCATTCCCAGGAAGAGCTTTCACAGGTTCAAAAAGTTAAGGCACATAGATCTGCTAGGCCTGACATGGGGATCAAAGACACAATACCCTGGTGTCATTGTTGCTGATATAAAGGCATGATCAAATGAGGAAGAAGCCAAAAGCCTACTAAAACAGTCTTGGAGAAAATACTGGTACATCCTGCATATCCTGTTCCAATGAGATTCATCTGGAAATCAGAAATTGACCCGTGTTTCCAATGCTCATTTTTTTCTTTTTCTTTTTCTTTGTCCACATTTCTGGTACATAATGATTGCTCTCCCTACAGGAAGTTAATGCATCTATGTGACACATGACATATTTTAATTGTTTTTATACCTCCTTCCTCTTCCCATCCCTCCACCTCTGGGTCCCCTTCCCACCTGGAAAAGATCTACTTCCCTGTTTCCTATTATCTGTCTTTTATTTTGCTCTTCAACATATTTATACTTTGGGTTTCTCATACAAGAGAAACCAAGCAAAACTTAAAATTCGGTATCTGATTTATTGTCCTTAAGATTGTGGTCTCAGGCTGGTGATATAGCTCAGTGGCACAGTGCCTGCCTGGCAAGTGCAAGGTCCTGAGTTTGATTCCTGCTACTAAAACAAAAAGATTGTGGTCTGAAGGTGCATCCATTTTCCTACAAATGACTGAAACTTTTCCTTCTTTATGACAGAGTAGTACTCTACTGTGTATAAATACTAGAATTTCTTTATTCATTTATTTGTTGTTAGACATATAGCACTCTGCAAAGAATTATCTATTGTGAGTTGTGTTGCTTTAATCACAAATGTGCATAGATCACTCTAATATGATGTTTATATAATTTTTCCTAGAAGGCACCTAGAAGAGGAGTGGCTAGGACAAATGGACTTTCTCATTTTAGCACTCTGAGGAATCAACTGCACTGATTTCCAGAGTGGCTGCTCCAGTTCACCTTCCTGCTAACAGTGTATGATAGTTGCTTTTCTCCTGCAGCTTCACTAGAATTTATTATTATTTGATATCCAGTCAAACACTCATGTCTTTGTATTTTACAGATTTTATGATTATTAGAAAACCACAAGTGTGGGTTATATCTGAGTAATTCAAGTTTTGTGCTGAATATTATTTAGAGGAAGGGTCCAGAACCAGCCACACCACTTCAGTTACATGGATGTTCTTCACCATTACCATTTCCTGCATTTGACTTTTTGAAGCATTTGGTAAAGTTTTCACATCATGATGACAGCAACAATTCACACTTGAAAAACTGAAACTGAAGGACTTTGAAATCCTACCAAAAGGAGACCAAGATTTTTCCAAAGACATTTTAAATATTGAAATATTTCTGAGGAGTATGGCGGATCCATACAGAATATGGTTTTGTACATACATATAAATTTATTTTTCTGGGGAGGGGAAACAGTTTTCTAACTACAGATGTTTTATTGGTACTTTGCCTTACATTGGAACTGTGCAGAGTTCTACATGCTTTTTTATTAGTGCATTTTCTGTTAGTGAATGTCAACTTTTCATGTTTTCTTTCCACACAAACCAGAAACAATTTGTGTCTCTCTCCTGAGAGACATGTTCTCTTCTTGCCTCCAGTTAGTTAGTCACCTTCTCTAAAATCACCAACTGTCCCCAAAGCACAGCCCACACAGATGACTCATGATTTCATAATGAGTGTTTTGCAATACGGCTTCCACCCTTATTGTCAAGGTCACCTCACTTTACGACTCCGAGGCTGTTGTATTTTGTGTAAATAGTCTTTTCAGGCGCACAACCAGCCAGTGTTTTCTGCAATCTCCAAAGATGCATAACTTGACATGTCAAACAGCTTCTGTCACTTCTCCCAACCTCAGAGTCTGCCCCTTCCCCAACTCTTCTTGGTTTTCATAAGCAAATTTTTTCTTTCAGTGAAGTCCTTGTTCTCAGCACAGTAAAAACTCCTCACACTTTCCTAACAGTTCTTTCTTCTAGCCAATGACCATTCCTGCATCTCAGAGAGAGCAGCTCTCTGAACAATGAGCCTGTGCAGGGATAAAGTTCCGGCATCTCTTTTGCCAAACCAAGGAGCGGTTATCTCTGCTCTATCAGCCTTCGGGAAGTAAATTCTGTGAGGCTCACTTTTGCTTTTTTTTCACAGATGACCAGACACCCTGACATAAACATGTTAAATGAAGAGTTAAGATTCTCCAGGCGCAGGGGGATGGAAAGTATCATGGTGACATGATTGCATTAGCAAGGAAAAAGGAAGGAAACATGCACACACACAAAAGCATGCTTGTGAGAACATGCATGCTCACACACACACACACACACACACACACACACACACACACACATGCACTCATATGCATGCTGGTAGTCACATATCCAAAGACTCCACTCTTTACAGGTACCTGTGAGTGAGTGAACGAGGTCAGATAGGAAAGTGCAAAGCAGATTCCAATGTGTGTGAGTTGGTTTCTCCTGTAGCCCACTGTCCCTACGTCGTGAAGGAATTAGTGGCCTCGGATCTAAAACCCTCAGATCTCCAGGAATGACTCTTCCCTTCAAATAAGAAAGGAAATAGGGCCATCATGTCATGGTGACAAAGTTCAGAAAGTCCTCTCTAAAGTAGTTGTCACCAGAACCTAGATGCTATGAAAGGGAGGGGTGGAGCGGAGGGGTGGATCAGGCCTGGTATTCTGGTCCTTCCCAACACGAGAAAGAAGGTAATGGGGACAGAGGTAGACAGAGAGACAGAGAGACAGAGAGAGAGCGAGAGAGCGCACCATGGGAAACGGGCTTAAGGCCATCAAACACACTAGCAAAGTCATCTCCAGGGTCCTAGGAGTCTCCCGGGTCACCTGAAACTGGACCTAGTTCCTGGCAGAGGGGGACTGAAATCAGCACGCTCCTCCCACCCTCCCAGCAGTGGGAGCACCAGCTGTGAATTTGCTCTTACTTTTCCCTAAGGACAGGGACATCTCTTGATCCCTAAATCATGTGTTGTTCTACTGATTTTGTGAGCGTGTCTGCCCCAGGAATTAAACAAGGCTTTACACACTGAGCCACATCTCCAGCTTATTTATTTACTCATTCATTTATCTATTCATTTATTTATTTATTACATTTTCAGACAGGGTGTCACTGTGGCTCAATTTCCCAGGCTACACTGGCACTTGCCATTCTCCTGCCTCAGCCTCCCAGAGTGCTAGATTGGTCTACTTATTTTAAATTATAATTGGTTTTCTTTATTCTGATCTTAGTGATTCCCTCCCTGTCTCTGAGAAGAGGCCACACACCCCGAGGCCTCCCACAGCCGAATGCTCCAACCACCCACTGCTGAACGTGGGAGGTGAATTATACCATGGATGTTTGGATTCAGGGACACTCACTGGTTGAGTTTAGTGATTCTTTTAAGTATTTTTTGACAAGTAGAATATTTTGAGTAGAAGTTCGTCAATTATTCTGATTTCCTTTTTCAAATAACATCTCTAAAGTGAAGTGTGAAGGTTTTCCCTTTGAATCCCGGGGATTCATATTTATATTATATATGTTCACATTTATATTTGTAACTGTCCTTTCTTCACAGCAGACATGAGTTACACCTGGACAAACAGGTACATTTCCCACCTTTGCTCTCTCCCGCATGGCTGGTGCTAAATCAATTTCTCCACCATAGTTGGTATTGCTCTTATTTTCCTCGTGTAGTTTCTTAGACCACGATTCAGGCATTTCATTGCGTTTCCCACAAAAAACCCTCACCCTGTGCAAAGGGCAGCCACGGAGCCCTACACCAACCTTAACCGTATCAGAAAGTGTATACAGCGGGCACAAAGCTCAGACAGACCTTGTGCAAGGCCAGTCCTGACTCTTTACTCCGACCGATCAAACATGCGGCTATACGCACCTTCCCACTGGAAAACCACATTCTCACATTCTGAGAGTTCCCCTTTACCTTATTCTCACCTGCCGTGGCTTCTCTTTCCATCTTCGTTGTCTAGTTATCAGATCCCTATTGGACTTTTCTTTCTAAAGAAAAGAAAGAATTAAAAGCAAAACAACACTTAAAAAACAAAAATCCTTCCCTTTCACTGTCCATCTTATCGCTTCACTGCCTGCGGACTGAGACCGGCTCCTCCTGACCCTGCTATCGTCTCCCCGTCGGATCTTCTTTCTCGCTTCAGGCTGCTGGATCTTTCTCCTGTACAATAGAATTAGTTCTTTAAGTCTGTGCCTCATTGCTACATTTCTGATTTCACATGTGGGGACAATTGCAGGTGTCGCCCACCCGCATCCCATTACCTCTCCTGTCCTTCCTCAGGCAGGGCCGCCTTTGCACATGGATGTGTGGGATTAGGTTCCCTCAGCGATCCGATCCTGGGCTCTTTGTCTCTTGGGTTCTTTTCGTGTCGGGGCTTCCCGGCTGGTGGGCTTCCTCCTCCAGCGTTTGACTGCCACATGCTGCACCCTTAGGTCTTTCCTCAGTGTCAGTGTGCAGAGGGCTCCCCTGCGAGTCCCTCTTTACCCCGAGACTCCTCATTCCTCCCTCTGCTCCTCATGTGCATTGAGGCAACACATAATTCCTTCTCACCTCTGTTTTCCCGCACGTGAAGGTTAATTTTTCATCTCTGTTCAGTGCAAGTATTCAGCATTCAACACCCACAACAGGGCATCTTGCTTGTAAGGGCTGGACAGTTAGAAGGAAAGGAGCTGAGATGCACCGCGGGAGTAAAAGCACAGTTTGGGGCTCCAGGGCTCCAGGGAGCAGTACCTGTGTGGAGAGAAGCTATGCAGTATGGTGAGCAGGAACAGAGGGCCTGGTAAGTCTCTGTGACTGTGTCCTTCGTCCTCCTGAAATATATGGGTGTGATGCAGATAGGGCCATCCAGTGGTCACAGCCAACGCTTCAAGGGTCTGGAGCTCTTCCATACCAGATGCCAATTTACACCTAGTTAATTAGAAGGGATAATCGTACTGCTCGTTCCTACTGGTCTATTGAAAGGAACAGTCAATGCTTAATTTCTTTTCTTTTTTTTTTAACCAATTTTGCATTCTTATATCTGATAATCTGAATAACTAATTTGAAGACAACAATATGCAATATAACCACCAGTGCTGAATTCCTATGATCTTGTTTAGTGAAATTCTGTATTGTTTCTAATGCTTTTAAATTATTTTTTATTCTCTTTAAAAAAATTAAAAGAAACAAGGAAAGTGTTTGAACTCAGATTCACTTCTCCTTTCAAAACCACACGAAAACCAACAATCTCTAAAAGAACAGAAAAATATGACAGAAAGGAAATTTGCAAGATGCTTATTAAGATTATTTCTTTTTAAATAGTGTCTTCTCACACATAGATTTCCTTAGTCAAATCACTGTCCATCCTGACCCCTATGTAAAAGCATACAAAACACATGCTAGCTATTCCTACAGCTTTTCAATGAACTCAGAGAGGTTAAATTTGATTTGGGTTCTGCACAAAGTGGTTTGTACTTTACCTGGGTTTTGTTAGGGGAGAGCTCAGGATGTATCACTCAAATGGACACTTTCTTGAGGTCCTGCAAACACAGACGAGCATTTTCCCAAACTTAGTAGTGAGTACTTCCTTAAAATGTATGTCATGGGCATTTTCATTTCCTCACCTAGGCCTGGCATTTTAAATTTTCCATTATTTCTGTGAGTGCTCTAAACATGCAAGGTTCTGAGCCAATGCTTCATCAAAAGTGTTGTAGGGGGCCAGAAAAATGTCATCAGTACTTCCAGGCAAGCCTTGGGTCTCAGGTCGGGCTAACACCCTGTATGGGCTGACTTCAGTGACTGGCATTTATTCCCATGGATTCAGGGTCTGGACCCTAAGAACAAGCTGCTGGCAAAGCTGATGCCCAAAGAGAGTCCTGTTCCTGTTTTACCCATGGTGCTGTCTTTGATTTCTCCTTACATATACAAGAGAAGAATTATCTCACATGTGTTTCTTCTTCTAAGAGCATTCATCCCATCTTGGGGGCCATACCTGTGTGACCTCATCTTCTCCCACAGGTCCCTTCTCCTAATACCATTCACTGGTGATTAGGATTTTAACATACGAATTTTGGGGGGATGCAAACATCCAGTCATAACACCTTGTTATTCACTTTTAATGACAGTATGAGGATAATAGTATTAAAATTATGCAGAACTTATGACTCAGAATAGTGCTGCAGTTCCAGATTTTGTGCTTTGGTCCTGCCTGCTCCTCTCCCATGCAAAACATATATGAGGATACTTTTATTTGTGCAGTTTGCTATGATTTGGACTGCTGTATCAGTCATTTCCTACCACTAGGGCACAATATCCAATCCCCAAATTTTAAAGGAAAAGACGTTTAACTTGGTGCATAGTTTCAGGGATGCAGTCCGTGGTCAGCTGGCTCCAGGGCAGAAGCATCATGGTGGAAGGATGTGAGGGAGCTGAGGTCCTCAGTTCATGGCATCTAGGATGCAGAACTGGGGAACAGTGCCATAGAGAAGGGTTGAGTGGCCAGATGCTGGCCCTATAATCAGTCCCCCCTGACACACCTTGAAATGTGCCCCACAGTCTCCTGGGCAGATCCCAAGTCAATCAAGTCAACGAAGTCTAGCTTAACTGTCACAGCTGTTCTCATAGCGCTTTCTTAAATTCCATCCCTTTATTTTCATTCAAGAAATCACATGATAATATAAGCCATGGATTACTTTTTGAAGCCACATTTAAATATTTTCTGATTTAAATTTTAACTGTTAGTGAGTTACTTTTTACTGCTTGGTATCAAACTATTTTTAGATCCCTTTTAGATAAGTGATTGTAACACTCAGTAAAGCAAAATGTACGCGGCTATAATGCATAGATTCCATTAAGCATTATCAGGTAAAAATACTACCAAGGACTTAGAATTTTGATCAGCAGTTTTAAGAACCTATGAGCTTGCAGCTGAGTGAAAAGGGTCCTGTCATTTCACATCATATTGGTGATTCAGTGTCCAAGGACTATGGGGCTTCTATGATATGACCACAGAATGACCCCTTTTTATGAAGGAATAGGTATTAAGTAAGGTCATTCTATCCAAAGCCATAAACGATCAAGTAGGAAAGATTGAACTGTGTTTTATTTAGAACAGGGGGCTGTTGCTCTGCCTATGTCCAGACAGTGGCCATGCTGATTCCAGACTTCCTGTCTATCTCAGCTTCTGTTGGGCCACATCTTTGCGCTCTTGCCTAATAATATTATAAAATATCTCATGAGTTCACTGTCTCAGGTCGAGAATCACACGCATGTTAGCATAGGCATCCAGCATCAATGCCCCTGGAAACACGAGATTTGTTCATCTCTTATTATTGGAACTTGTGTTGTGAATTTTTCATCTACACATTCATCCATCCCCTGCCTCTGTGTTACTCGACCTATTTCCTCTCATGTACATATTTAGCTCTGGTAAAATAGTATTTAAAGTGCAAGTTCACACATTTTGTATGTTAACCTTAATATGTTCCCGTTTCTTCTCTGCTTCTGACTTAAGACTTGAAAATTCTTACACTTGCCTATTGAAATGATTATGAAATTGTCACAAGTATGTACTACGGGTATGTGCTGGATATTTTTCCTTCTTTACTTACAACATACAATTTGGCAGATAAGAGAATCCATATTTTTCAAATGTTCCATCCAAAGCTTGGTGAGGAAAAGTAACTGGTCTAATGTCACACCGCTAAGAAGTAGAAGAACCGGTGTTTAGATGTAAGTATGTCTTGCTCCAAAATGTATATTCTGTTACCAAATCCTACAGCTCTTTCCATGAACTGCCTTGGAACAGAACGTTCTTAATCTTTCATGGTCCTTACTGCCATTCAGAAGATACACATATGAATGTTGTTTCTAATGCTTCACTACAAACCTAGCCAGGTAATGCCGAGAACACAACAAAACGTGAAGCAGGCACACAGAATTAGTAAGTTTTAGTAAGTTGTTAAGATCGCTGCACACTACTTCAATCCACATTCTAATTGTCATTTCTTTATTTTTGATGCTTTTGTTGGTGTCTCTAAGAACATGGGGTTCTCCAGGATAATGGGTGTTGTGGTTTTTATCTGCATGTCCTCCAAAATCCTCATGCAATCATGGGGGCAGGCTTCCAGGATTTGTGATTGATCCATGATCCAATGCTGGGATTATGGGTGTGAGTGTTACACCTGCCCTGGGGTGGGTAGTTTGCATACAGTATAAGGGAGGAAAAGAGGCTACTTGCTGCCATTTCTCCCTTTTGCTTCTGTTGTTTTGCTGTTCTGCTGCCATGAACAGTTTCCCTCTGCCATGTGCCACCCTGCCTTGAAACCAGATAAGTATGGACTGAAACTTCCACAAACTGTAAGCTAAATAAACCTTTCCTTCCTTTATTTTGGGTGGTGGGTATTTTGTCTCATCCAGGAGAGAAAAGTAACTAAGACACTGGGAATGGAGCTTCCTGCTGGGACCTACAACTCCTCCATCCACCAATTGTTTGGGAGATATCTGAGTCTTTCTAAAACCTAGAGAATTGGAAAACATTTGAGTCCTCCTTAATCAAATCTTCATTATCAAGTCCTGACAATATATTTATAAAACCAGTATGAGAATTTTAATGACATTACACACATAAGGTTATAACCGCACCCATATCCTATCTGTCACTACTGAGAACTCAAAAGGCACTCCCATGAGTGAAATGAATTCTACTCCTCTTTAAAGGCCAGGTCGTGATTCAAATCCTGAGCTATTAAGGCCGAAGAAATATGGCTATATCCGGTCCCTATGCATAGCTTTTGCTTGACAACAAAGCATAATTAATTACCAGATCAAAATCAGGCTGGGATTTGCTTTGTAAACTGTTAAGCAGTTTAACTGGGTTGTGGAGAAAAACTCTCCATGCCATTAAATGACCTTCCTAAAAGCTTATTTCTCTCCCAACTGTTCCTATTGGAATCAATTTCAGGAGCCATTCACAATGAGCAGTTTATTAGCTTCCTAAATGTGTTTACTACATGCCAGATGTCTATCTCCCTCGTGCCAGTCAGCTGTTGTCTTTCACTGACCTCTTCAATAGATGTTACTGCGCAGGATCCATCAGCGAGGAAGCATGTCAGCCAGCAGAGTGTGGCTGGCATGCCTGTCCCAGGAGGAAGAAGTCATCACCCAAGTGTGGGCAAAGGGGTAGCCTGCCAGGCCAGGTTAAAATGAGGATAAACAGAGTCCTGTCCAGGATAGATTTTGAACTACATTGTTTTCTTCAAGCATTTATAATACGTTTGATTAGATCCAAATTGAAAAAAAATAAACGTAAAAAAACCCTTGCCTTTCTAGGGAACAGTGAGATTGAACTGAGTTTTGGAAAAAATACATCTTATTAAAGCAAGATATTCTGCATAAAAATATTTTAAATCTTTGCTTTACCATTTATATGATGAGCTGACCAATATGCAGGGCCCACAGATTATTCTGAATATAATGTTAATTAATTATGAAATGATTTCTACTTTGGAACAGGATATATTTTGATAAAAATGGATTAAATGGTACCTCACAGCAACTGCTTCAAATTTTTAATTCTTTAAGTAATAGAATTAACATAATAGCATATTTCATAGACTTTCATGAAAAAGAAAACCAAATTGCACATTTTCTCTTTAATATTGCTTTTCTATGTACAAATGACAACATATCTATTATTCCAAAAGGTCCTTGTAAATATTTTATTTTACAATGATGTAAAAATTTCCCCTAATAATTTGTACATAGTATATGAAATAGGTCACAATATGAAATAGAGAATAGGCCACAATGATTATGGGCCATCAAATGTTTGCTTCAAATTACTTTTGAAAATACACTGAGGTGAAGATGACAAATACTTCACCCTTTTATTATTATATGTTTGCCATAAAGGTTATGAGCATAGTTCAATATGCTTTTTTATAGAAATAAGTAAGTCAGAGGTATAAACATTATGTTATTACATCCGTGTGATCAGAAGAACAGAAAAAAATGGATTTTAGGTGGGTCCTATATGCTGTCTTTAGTGTCTATTTTTCTTTAAATTATAAAAATGAACTTAGAATTCTTTAATATTCTGAGATAATAAAACCAAGGAATAGGAGTGTTTTTAGGAAATCTGAACAGGGAGTATTTGCTCAGTATCATAGATATTCATCATAATTTATCTTATCACTGAACTGAAATCTAACTCTGATGTGGAAGAATCATGCACACTGGGACAATTTTGGGGGGCAATTGATGTTCCTGTCTATAAACTGAGGGTGTTGGAAATGCCACTTCCCACCTCTGTCAAGTGTTAACATTTAGTGAACATTTAATACATGTTGTAACGAATCTGGCTGGGTTGATTGATGGAGTAGAAAGCCTTGAAAGCAACAAGATTTCCAATGCAATTTTAAAATAGAAAAGGCTCTTCTCTCTTTTTCTGCACACACACAGGTTGAGTGCAGTCTTTTTCCCTGCAATTCTCACCCTGTCCATGGGTCTCCCAGGCATCTAGCTTGTCCACGAACCCCAGACTCCATCATCCTTGGGGTGATTTCTGCAGTTGGCCCAGGGTGGAAGTGTGAGCCAACACTTGTGGCCTGGGATGTCCTGGAAGATGATCTGATGAGGTACAACTCATCACAGGGAAGCTGTGAAGGAACATGGCAGAGCCACAAGCCTATTATGTTCATATAGAAAGGATGTAGACCTCTCCATCTATTCAGTGATGCATAAGAAGGCCACTGAATTTTGGAATGAGTTCTCCTTACAAATTTCTAGCTATAGCGAATAAAATTACTTTAAAACAGGGTACACTTTTCTAAGGTTGGTTATATACACTGTTAAATAAATAAAATGCTTATGTACCAAGCCATCAGAAGGGCATATTTTGAAGATATGACCATTACCCCTGGTAGTGCATTTGTGGATATTTCTGGATGGATCCTGGAGGCATGATCATTGGTACTCTGTATATTCTGTTGACACTTCTCTCTGGCACTGTTCCCCTGCATTGCTGCCCAGCTACCATGAACTAAGAATCCTTCCTCTGCCACTTTCTTTCATAATTATCTTCCTTCCTTGAAGCCAGTTAACCATGGACTGAATCCCAAAACTGTGAGCCAAACTAAACCGCTGCTCCCTTACATCATGAACGTGAGGTCTTGTGCCTCATTGATGAGAAAGCTGATTAATACAGAAAAAAAAAAAAAAAAAACAGAAATAGTGAACAAATGTACATGAAGTGAACCGTTTGCCCCTTCCTCCTGGTGTTCCAGGCAGCTCAGAGTCACAGACAAAAACCACCTGACTTATCACGCCTCCTTCTCATGAGCGCTTTAGACCCCATCGCATATTTCATCTCTGATGCTTGTTCCAGTCAGTCAGCACTTGTGACAGATCGTTTTGACATCTTTATTGTCATATTGTGAATTTTATGATGGAAAACAAAGTTCAGACAGACATTGGGCATAAAGTGCCAATCGAAGCTGACTGCAGACCTGGCTGCAGGAGGAGAATAGAAGGAACTGGGTGGGAAGGAGTAAGCCCAACTGAGTGGTAATTCAAGAAGGAATGGGACCCAGTCTTCTGCCTCAGTGGGTACTGCTCAGGCCAGCTCTGAGCTCCTCAAGGCTGGACAGAGACCACTCTTCCAGAATGTTCCCAGGGCTCAGGTGCCCATTAGGGAGTCCAGGAAATGACTGCACAAGATCTATACAGGGCTCCTGTGTGTGTGTTCTTGGTGTCCTCCTGTCTCTGGGTTTCTTTTTGATCCAATAATATGACAAGTCAAAGCATCTGTGCTCAGCACTTGCATTAGTCAGCTCTTTTGTTACTGGGACACAGTAACTGACACCCACAATTTAAAGGAGAGACTTAATTTGGCTCCTGGTTCAGTGATACAGTCCATGGTCAGCTGCTCCAAGGAAGTCATGGTGGAAGGGTATGAGGGAGCAAAGCTGCTCAGTTCAAGGTGGCCAGGAAGCAGAGCAAGGGAATAGCTCCAGGAAGGAATAGACCAGGGACCAGACATAGACCTCAGTGTCAGCCCTCCATGACTCACAGCGAAGTGTGCTCCACTTACTACCTGGGTGGTTCCAAACAAAAAGAAGTTGACACAGTCGAATTTAACAGTCACAGCACCCAGGAGCATACATCAGGCAAGGGAAGTGCAAACACCAGATCAACAAGCTCTTCTTCTTTGATTGCTTTGGAGAGATGGTCCTGACCAACCGTTCTCGTGGCTGCAGTGTCCTGCAGCACCCTGCTGCCGGCCCGCACGCAGAGCTTCCAGCTCGGTCCTGCACTTTGGCCTCATTTCCTCTCTTCCCCTCCGCTCTGTATTTCCTCACTCTTGTGCCTTGAGAAAACTCTGCCTCCCTAACCTTTACTTCCCAGGGAACCCGGGACAAGACATAAGGTCAGAGCGGAGGGTTGAGGCCAGCCCCCTGCAGAAGGGTGGATGAGTCTTTCTGATGGTAAGCACAGAGACCAGGAAGCAGCAGCCAAAGAAGCCAGATGAACGAGATATCCCACGCCCTTTAATTTATCTGGTATAAAATCGACTTTTAGCGGCTATTCAGAAAGCAACTAAGAAAACTAATAGAATGGACAAATAAAACAACCAAATTGCCTAAAATAATTGCAAGTCAAAATAGAGGATTTTAATAGAGAAGAAACAGAACAAGGGCATTTCCTGGCAGACAGGTGGTTTCATTCCAGTCTTTTAATCTTGATTGTGAGCACAGTACCTGAATCATATAGATACTGGCACAGATTTTAACATTTTTAATTCACTAGGACCTCAGCCTTTTGTGCATATAATATGAATTTCACTCATTTATCTGATTTATTTATGTAGTTAAAGACTGCTTTTTGAGCACCCACTCTGTGCCAAGCAGAATTCTGGAACACATTTTTGGAATGTATATGCCTATTCACATACCCCCCAAGGCTATGGTTTTGGGGCCAAACCTACATATCCAATAGCTGCCTTGTCTACTATCTACACCCCAGGATTTTCTGGAATTCTCCTCCTGACTCCTGCAGCCCACATCCCTGTCACAGCTGAGCCACACTAAGTGCAACTGAACAAGTGAACTACAAGATCAACTCCATGCCCCCGTACTCAGCTTTGATGTCCCTGAAACAACTCAGGCAGGGCAAGTCCCTCACACCAAGGCTGTCCCTTAGCTTCTTTCCCATGCTGGAAATGTCTAAATCTTTATGATTCAAAGTTTCAACCACTGTACACATGTGGCTCCAATTACTGAGGGACTGAATTTTTAATTTTATTCTTTCTGTTTGTTTTGGCAGTACTGATGATTATACCCAGGGCCTTGAGCATGCTGGGCAAATGTTCTAATATGGAGCTATACCTCCAGTCCTTTATCAAGCATTAATTACTTTATATTAGAAAGTCATATGATTACCAATGTCTGTTCTTTTCAGCAATGTAGGTCTGCAACTTTCAGAGCCATGGTCATTTGTCAGTTGTTAAGACAAATGTTTGTTTGTTGGGGTGTGTAACAGAATACCACGGCCTAGGTAATTTACAAATGCTCGTTTATGGCTTACATTTCTGGATGCTTGGAAGTCCAAGGTCGTGATGCTGGTACACTCTGCATCTCTTATGTGACCATTTGCTTCATAGATGGTTCCATAGAATGAAAGAGGCAAGGGCAGGCCCTTCATTCTCTTACTAATGCATCAGCTACGTTCATGAGGACATTCAAGCTTTTTGATCTACTCATCCCTGTAGGCTCCACCATGGGATACCACAAGAAGCAGATTAGTTTTCAACTTGAACCTGGGAAGGATTCATATTCAGACCACAACATCAATATCACTTCTCTCCTTTTCAAGGATAACCTATACTCACCTCCGAAATCCAGGTCACTATGTTAATGTGGGTGGCTGCTCAAAATCTCACACATGCAAAAAGGCTCATGGGAATACGCAAGCTTTTAGGCTAAGATGAGCAAAGCAAACAGAGGGAAGGATCATCATGAACTGTAAATAATGGAGTATAATAAGAAAAGAAAATATTTTCAGTTACAATAAGTATCATAAGTGAGTAAAGGAATATGAGAATTTGAGTTACTAAAAATTTGAGAGAATGGCTAAGTGATCCTGCATTTGAATAAATAGCAGAAGTGCTGACTGGGCTTCCTAGGAAGAGCAAGGTAAGAGAGGTTTTGGAGACAGAGCCTGAAACACTGCAGAATGCAGGAACTGGAAAGCGGCAGGGTCCACAGGATGGTTTTTGGCCACATACTGGAACATGGCTGCTGGACTTTAGCATGTGAGAGCTGAGTTTGACAAAATGTATGCGTCATCTATCTCCTGTTTCCTTCTCCAAGTGGTTTATGGCTTGATCCAAGTTTTCATCACTTCCCTTAAATGAGAGAGCAGAATGGCATCTGGGAACAAGATTGCTGCGAGCAAGGCTCTCCCTGAGCCTGTGCAGCTCATGAGCACCTCCAAAATGACACCAGTTAGTTCCACTGTAAGCAGGAACAGATCTGAGAAGAAATGCAAAGAACAATGAGACAATATCAGAGTCTGAACAGCAGAAAGGCAAGGGCAGGAAGCAAGTTGAAATTTAATTATATTAAGTACTGCAAAAGTACAGCAAAGAGACCTCAAAATGCTATAGGTTACTTACAATATTATGAAGTGGCTGAGGACACAGTAAGACACCGGTACCTGGAGTGACCCACAGGATTACCCTGACAGTCACCGGCCAGCATGGGGAACAGTTCGGTCACCAGCTCCAGTAAAGCACATCTTCTCCTTGCAAGCAGGGGAGAAGCCTTCCACCCAGCTGCACGACAAGCTTTGGTTTGCCGTGTGCACAATTGCAGAAAGAGCAATCTTTAGCACTGCATTTGATTTCTGGCCAGCAGATGTCCTACTCCATCAAACCAAAAGCAGAAGACCCCAGGCACACACTCTCCGTATTTTCAATTTTCTGAGCCTTGGTTCTTCTGGGATCCATGCAGCTCGTGGGGGCTGGCCGGCTGCCAAAGCAGCTGCCTAGTCTGGCTCTCTCCTCGGCTCAGGTTCCGAGGGAGTTTCTGATCACCAGGCTTAATGGCATCCATGTGACCCAAAAGGGCTGGCAGGAGCCACCAGGGAGAAAGAGGACTAGCTCTCAGGCTCAGAGCACAGGATGGGACAGGAGGCAGGAGCCTCTCCTTTCCACAGCTGGAGTTTGGGTGGGTGTGACTGCGATCATCTTCAATCATCAGGTTGTAACCTGGAGAATCATTTCACTCCAGGCAGCAGGTGGAGGACTCAGGGCCCTGTCAAAAAGGCAGACTGCAACATCTGGTTCTGGGCCACCTGACACCTCTGGATGGAGGCCCAGGATGGGCAGATGTGCCTCCTAGCTAGTCCCTTGGAGTTTGGTAAGGTTTACAGAGGTGATGAATAGCCAGGAGAGAAGAACGCAAACATCCTCAGTGCTTCAGAAGGACATTGTTTTGGCACACACCAGAGACCACAGTGGGGACTCTTGCACACGGGGAGGTGGCCTTCAGTGTTCCATCACCATTAACATCAGCAAGGTTCTCTTCCCACAAGAACTGTTGTTATTAACACCTTCCCTTTTGTTAAGGTTGATCTGAAGCTCCACCCCAAAATGATGAGATAAGAAATAATATTCCTATCTTATACTCAGGCATATGAGCCAATTTTGTCATCTTTGTGAGAAACTAGAGGGCAGAAAGGTAGTGGAGGGTACATGGGGAGGTTCTGGATAGGATAGGAGGTTAACCTCAGGAGGGGTTCTTAACTGACTTAGACTGATTGGATGCTGCAGACTGAAATTCTGAATCTCCTCCAAAAGAATGGAGAGAATAGCTGGTCCTTTATCCAAACTAGTCCTATTCTGGGTCTGCAGACTAGTGGCAAAGCCCCTTCTTGCATGGCGCAGAGGAAAAGAGGAGTAGAGGGGTTGATACAAGCTTAAAGCTGAGAAACTCAAGAAAAGTAGGACGGTAGATGGTAGGGCATTCATAATACAGGTCTTCATCCTATGCACTTGGCGAAGATGTGTGGGCAGTCATGATCAAGTTGCAGTGTGCTTACATGTGATGATGGCTTCTAGTTATTAGGTCATGACTGTTTTGGCTCCTTCTTAAGTATCAATCCAGACCATTTTATTATTTTGTTTTAAGAGGTTTTAACTAGCAAAATTTCATTAGAAATGAAAAATATTTAAGTAACAAACATTGATTACATAGAGTACCTACTTTTTGTCAGACTTTATGCTAGATGTGTTTAGACACATTCACTTTTTTGTTATTCTCTAATATCTTCAAGATTTCTATTATTATCTTTCTTTTGTGTGTTTTGATGCCAAGACTAAAAGTTCAGCTTTTCCGCAGTAACAGAGATAGGGAGTGATGGATATATTTGACCATGTGTGCCTGAATCTGTCTCATCAAAGTAAAGAACTCAGGGGCTCACTCCAGACCTGGAACACGCCACCTTCTTTTACTTGATTATTTTATCTATATCCACACTTTAAATGTTCAGCATAAATGGCCTTTCCTTAGAGAGATAGGACTTTCATAATTCCCCTGAACCCCTTCCCCTTAAGGATTTTCTATCCATTCATGTATTTTGCTAAATATTTGCTGGTGATGATTATCTTTTTTTGGTGACTATTATGCAATCTATGATTGAAAGATGCAACCATTAATCTCCTTCAAAACATTCACGCTTCTTTTAAACACACTCATCCCATAATCCTTGCCACTTTCTGCAGCAGTTCTGGAGTTCTCTTCCCTGGGTTACACTGTCCTGGCTGTCTTGATGCTCTGAACTGATTCAAAAACATTTCCCTTTCATAGTCATTTTGACTTTGGGAAAGAGCCAAAAGTCACGTAGTACCAGATCCAGTGACTAAGGCAGATGAGGACATGGTGTCATGTATTTATGAGGCTTTCTTTCTGCTGTGTGTTGCTGGACAATAGCATTCATCATCCATTTTTAATTGTATCTTGTAAAGACACTCAGGAAAGAGGACTTCCAGAGCTGCTTCAGAAAGTAGCAAGAAGAATGGGATAAATGTGTTCAAAGTGAGAGCAAAGATTTTGAGAGCAATTAATATCTCTTATTGTAATATATTTCTAAATTTAAATGTTCCCTGTATATTGTGCTCATGCCGTGCACTCAGTGTCTAGCCCATAACAAGCAATTTGAATTGAGCAAAATGATGATAACTATGTTGCCCTAATGGTCTAGGATTCGTACTGTGCGTTAATAGAATTCTTGTGCATTTCTAGAACTGGACATGACTTTCAGCCTACTCCTTTTTATCTTCTAATCTTGTACTGAAAAACAAACTTGGCATTGATATTGCTTAGATACCTCAGTTGAAATATATAATGTGCATTTCACCCATAAAATATTCACCAATCCAAAATCCTCATTCATCTTCATTTCTCACTAATCATCATGTCATATACGCTCAGTTACTAGTAATAAATACCCAAAGTATTAAATATGTAGTTGGACAACCTGCTACATTATTTACATAATAGAATTGTGGTGGGCATAAATGTTAATAAGCAACTATGCAATATTATTAGTGATCACTTACACTTGAAAAATGATAAATTATTCAGAAACCTCTTAATTCTTGAATGTAATTGTATATTACATGGAAACTATCTAAGATATATTTTATTCATAGCAGGCTCTCAACATTTATACTTTTCACAGGTTCAATCATCTCACTTTCATTTCATGATTAAGAAAAGTTTGTGCTACAGAGACTCAGGTTAAGTTTGCAAATTGCTGGGGATCCCAAGTTTTCTTGCAGGGTGTTTCCATACCTTCATGCTCATAGAACAGGGACTTCAAATGCTTGCAAGGTGACATCCTTTTAACCCTTGCAGGCTAAAAGCAGCACTTACTCCCATATGGTTGGATGAGATTTTTCCAGGTGATGAAAGCATATGTTCCAGAGATTTCCACAATCTACAAGTGTATTTTCTGATCATTGAATAATGTTGGGTCATTCTGTCCTCAAAGTCTGAGTTGGTATTTTAACAAAAAAGAATTGCTTCTCTCTGATGAAATTTTGGAAAAAAAAAAAGAGATCTAATGGTTTTTCAGCACTTAATATTTGTCATATATTTTACTTCTTGTTTTTTAAATTTTTCCAACAGTTCTGATATATAAGATTTATTATACATCCTCTCAATCTAAAGCTAAGGAAACAGTTTTGTTATCATCAAGTACTTCACCTGGGGTAAGTGGCAAAGTGGACATCTGAACTTTGATTTACCTTAAATCAAAACTTCTATTCTTCCCATTATATCTCTGGCCAAACAGGGCAACATAAATTTTGCACCAGCCTCTGTCTTTTGGTGGGATTTCAAGTGTTATGTTTTTCAAGTACAAATATTTGCAAGAACTCCCATGCTAGGAGTGAGGAAGCTATTTGGAGATTTAACACTAAATCTCTTACTCCAAATTTTTTAAAGGACTAGAAAAATGTGCATATAATTAGCATTATTTTTTAAGGAACATCAGAAGTAATAGGTTCAACCTCAGATGAAGGAGTGCATCTACTAGCTAAACAGGGCCACACCTACCATTACACTGACATCTTTCCCCAGGCATTCCAGCCCCACATTTAAGATGCTCAGATTGCTTCTTCCAAACTGTAGCTCTGCTCTGATGATCCACAGGATTCCTGTGGGTTTACCAATTCCCTTCCACCCTCAAAAATGTTTCGGCTTCCTAAGCCAGTCATGTGCACTCAGGGAGCTTGGGGAGATGTGTGCAGAGTCCATCTGACCTGTTCTAGTTGATGCAGAAACTTCTCCTCGAGACTCTGAGGGAATTTCCCCACCTTAGAGATAGCCTGCCAGTGACCTGTCTATTGTACATTTTATGTTATTTTCCTCTTTGCCATTAATAAGACAACATTTCCCCACACCTCATCACCTTCAGAAACTTTTGTTATCTAGGTCAACCATGGTTCTCTCTCCTGATCTGTTGAAGAGGGTCAGTCCAAGGGCATGCTTCTCACATTTCTTGTCCCTGGCTTTTTATCTACTTCTATCTGTTTGCTTTCACAACAGTTTCTCAGGAGTTAGGGAAATGTGAAATTTTGCCTTGATGATCAGGATGGGTTCATATGCTTTAACTCTAAATCAGAAACCTTTGGGAAAAAGACAGACATAGAAGTAAACATTCTACTAAAACACATCTAATCTTAAAGTTTAGAATTCCTCTGGCTAATTGAATAACCACTACTGAG
Source organism: Dinomys branickii (assembly GCA_004027595.1). Taxonomy (NCBI): domain Eukaryota; kingdom Metazoa; phylum Chordata; class Mammalia; order Rodentia; family Dinomyidae; genus Dinomys; species Dinomys branickii. The sequence goes on along the minus strand of PVLD010018418.1, from coordinate 1,095 downwards.
ATTTGGAGAGGGATTTTTTTTTCTTTTGCTTATTTCTAATTTCTTTCTTTTTTTCTCTAGATCAGTGGTCCTCAAACTCAACTAGGTACTGGAATCTCTTTGATAAAAATTCTAATGCTCAGCCAACTCTAAGAGCCATTCTAAATCTAAAAACGAATGTAAAACATAAATAGAAGTATAAACAAAATCCCACAGCAGAAGGCAATATTAACATTCTGGATGCATTCTGTTTGAGACATAACTATTTAGAAGAAAAACTTAGATTCAAACAGAAATTGTCAACCTAAGGTTATTAATCCCGCAGTAACTATCAAGTAGCTCTTTACCTTATTGCACCTACCAATTTCAACTCAGTAAGGTTAGCACTAGAATTTCGTTTCAAACTCAGTAAGGTTAGCACTAGAATTTTTGTAATACTTCTAGAAATTTATATGAAAAGAAAAGCCACCACATGTAGCAGACAATATCTTTAAATCTACCCAAATTTCTCAGTAGACTAAGTCTGATGGATGACAATTTCAAATACCAAAAGAGATGGGGTGCAGCAATCATGTCCTGGTGTCCATGGTACTTTTATAAGCTCTATGGTGGTCTCCATATACCTCATGGGCTGTGGGTTGCACAGATATTTAGCCTGTTATTTTATTGTGGTTTTTTCACTGAGCAAATTATTAAAAATAGGTACTTAATTTTAAAATCTCTTTTATTTTAAAGAGAAAAAGATTTGAACACAGCAATGAAACCAAGTTTCAAAAAGTTTTTTTAAACATTTTTTGTCCTGATGAATAAAACATTGTGTTGAATGAACAAAACATTAGTTTTAAAAGTGTCATACTTCTCGATCCCTCCCGCCTCCCGACCCGGCGCAGCTCTCCGGCGACTCCCGACAGAGATCTGCTCTCTGGCGGCGGCAACGCCCAGCGGTCTCACGTTTCGTGCGCATCGGGCGGGCCGCGCAGAAAGCCCCAAAGGATAGACTGGCACCTTGGAACCTTCATGCCTGCAGGGACTCCAATAACTGGTGAGATATCGGAGCTCGCGACCAGATCACCGAGTGGGGGAGGAGATCCATCCCTATACCTGCAGGGAACCCTG
>PVLD010018417.1:0-39061 GCA_004027595.1 Dinomys branickii | reverse complement strand
GATAGGCCACTCAGGTTTTCCTCCCTGGGTGGAGCTCCTTCCCCCCTCACAAAACCCGTTGGGGCGCCTAAGTAGGTCTTCCCACCCGGGAGATCCCGCAGTCCTTGAAGCTGCCTTGATGTCTCTCGCTGGGCTGAGCTTCTTCCCGATTCAGGAAAAACCAGTTAGAGCGCGCACTTAACTCACCCTGTGATCGTGCAGACAGGAGTGCCATTCAGATGTTTTTCCCTGGATGGAGATTTTCCCCGATTCAGAAATCCCGCGGGCCGGTCGCTGTTTCTCCAGTTCGTGCAGCGCTGGCTGCGGGGTGGGGTTCTGAGCGGGATCCTGGAGCGCTGCCCGGTTTGGTGCAGTTTGTCCCAGTAGCGCGTTCTCTGTAGGGTTCAGGAGCTGAAGCCGTTCTTCCCTCCACACTCGCTCTCTCGGCTGGTCGTCTTCCGCCCAGAAGTCCTTATTTCTGAATATGGAATTCTATATGGAGGGTCCTCTGAAGGAAAGATAAACAAAAATTGCTGGCCTACAACTTTTGGGTTACTGACTTTATTTGAATTGTTTTAAGGAGTCAAGAACTTAGACATTTTCTCATTCAACTACATGTTGAGTACTCCTTACCTGAACACTTGGGACTAGGAGTATTTTGGATTTGGATTTCTTTTTCAGATTTTGAAATATTTGCATACACATAATGACATATCAGGGATGGGAACCAAGTCTGAACATGACCTTCACTTGTGTTTAATTTAAACCCTATATACACAGATATAAAGGTAATTTTATACAATATTTTTAGTTCACCTGTTTTGACTGTAACCCATTCAAATGGATGGACTAAGGGCGAGGGAGGGTCACTTACTCAAGCACTCATTTGATAACTATTTTTTAAGCATTTGTCCTGCACACTCACCTTGGCTTGGGTAGGTAGGGTTGACGCGTGTTATCACTCACAGAAGGACACTTTTGAGATGAAAAGGGGTGGTATTAATAATGATACCAAGATGTCAAACAAAAGCCACAATTGGAGCAAAGCTAAATGCATTACCCCATGACTAATGCTAACTCTTAAGAAGCCCAGTATCTAATGGGAATGAAACAGTGTAACCAGAAGATGCTGATAATTATGCACAATAGCTGCAAGAGGAATGGCAAGGAAGGGTGCACCTGAGCAAGCAAGGAAAGATCGCTCAGGAAAGTGCTGGACTAGCTGGGTGCTAAGGGGGGCTGCAGTTTCTTGGTGAAGGAGGAGGGAGATGTTCCCAGATGCTCCCAGTAAGAGAATATACAGGGCCTGAGTACTGATTTGATACCTTGGGAAGGTGCAGGTAGTTTCCCATGATCAGGGTGTGGTGGGAGGAAGAAAGATGTCAAAACAAAGCCGGCGGGCCTGGGTTAGCAGGCCTTGCGTGGTGTACTACAGTGTCTAATCAGTTGCGTGTTCTCTGTTGGAGAGTATATGTATTTATGACGCAGTGAATGAAAATGAAGACCTGAGATGAGACTGGATTTTACCACTGAAAATAGAAATCAAAAATAGAAAATAGAAATCAAAAGTAGAAAAATATCTTAACTATTGCACAGATATGTGTGAATTCTGTGCAACCCACGTTTAGATAAACTGTGTGAAATAATTCTTTAGTGGTTGGTTCAGTAGGCTGCTTCTTTTATTTGGGCTAAATAGCTGTATATTTTGATGAATGCAACAATCAGCCTCTAGTTTATTATACCAACCAGACCATAATTAATGCTGCTTCAGAGTTATCAGATTTTCTGCCACCACACTGTGACTTCCAAGGAATTTAGGGGCCAGTGATGTAGCTCAGTGACACAGCATGTGCCTGGCAAGCACAAGATTCTGAGTTTGAGTTGTGGTGAGAGAGAGACAGAGAGAGAGAGCGAGAATGAGAGAGAGATCAAGGAATTTGGGACATTAGTGGTTACTTTCAAGCTAGGATAAGTTTACCTTCTTGGCCTTTAGGAATTCTCTAAGTCCCAGCTGCTTGTGCTCCTGTTGATCCAGAATCATCACCATCATTATCAAGTCATTTTATGAAAAAAAAATGTGAAGTACATTCTTTTGTGAAAAAAAATTAATGTAAGTCTAGGTGTTTAGATTGCTTTTTGTGTGTTACACTCATCTTCCAAATTTTTATTTTAAAGAGAAAAAGTAAAAATAACGATAAAATAAGAGTTTCAAAACAGGCTAGGGCTGGGTATAGCTCAGTGGCATAAGCATCTGCCTGGCAAGTGCAAGGTCCTGAGTTTGATTCCCGGTACCAACAATTCCCCCAAAAAACAAAAAACAAAAAGCTGGGACTTGGAGGCCAATAGGAGAGTAACAACAATTAATACATTGCGTATTGTTGTCTTCCTAGCAGTTATGCAGAGTGCAAGATAAAAGCATGAAATCTTGTCCAAACAGTATCAGCACAAACTTTTCTTTTCAATGAACTAAGAGAAACTAGCTGTAGACCATCTTAACTATCTTGTGTATAAATACATTTTTTCTTTTCTCCTTTCTTCCTCTCCCCTTACCCCCATCACAGTTTGTCTTTTCTTTTGAACAGTTTCTTCTCAATTCACAGTATCTGTTATATATTTTGGATCTTATTTACTCATTCAGTTTCTCACACTAGTGAGACAATATGATGTTTACACATCTGGGTCTGTTTTATTTCACTTATTAGTATGGTCTCGAGTGTCATCCATTTACCCATAAAAGTCTCAAGTTTATCCTTCTTTATGTCTGAGTAGTACTCCATTATATTAAAAAGCACACCTTTTTTATTCCTTGGTTGATGGGCATTTGGGTTCTTTCCAAGATTTAGCTATGACAAATTGTGTTGCTATAAACATGGGCACACATATTTTGCTGTGGTATGATATTTTTAATTCTTCTGTAAAGATACCCAGAAGGGGAATAGCTGGGTTGAATGGGATCTCTAATACTAGTTTAGAGGTTGTATAAGTGTACACTCCCACCAACAGTGGAGAAGGGTCCTTTTTTCCCCACAGCCCTGCCAGCATTTGTTATTGGTTAATTTCTTGATGATAGCCACTCTTTGAGCAATGAGATGGAATCTCTAGTGTTGTTTCAATTTTCATCTCTTGAATGACCAATGATGTTAAACATTCTTTCATGTATTTATTTGCCATTTGTGTATTCATCTTAGATGCCCATTTTTGAATTGGGTCTTTGAACTAGAGAGATCTATTTTTTTTCAGTCTTTATATGTTCTATGTCTTTTGTCCGAGGGACAAGTGGTATGCATTTTCTCACTCTGTGTGCTGCCTTTTCACTCTGCTGGTGATTTCTTTTGATGTTTAAAAGCTTTTTAATAAGGTGAGATCCCATTTGTTGATTCTTTGTAGTATTTCCCTTGCAGTCTGAGTTTTGTTCACAAAGTCTCTGTGTACATCTATCTTTGAGATTTTTATTTTCTCTCCCTATAAACTTAGTATTTCTGATTTAATATTTAGATCTTTGATCCATTTTGAATTTAGTTTAGTGCATGGTGATAGACATGGGCCTAGTTTTAGTCTTTGGCATGTAGAGAGCAATTTTTCCAACACCATTTACTAAGGAGACTATCTTTCTTCCAGTGAACATGTTTGGCTCCTTTGTCAAAGGTAAGGTGGCTGAGTGTTTCTGGAGTTATATTTGCATCTTCTATTCTGTTCCACTGACAATCAGGTCTTTTTTTTTTAAACCAGTACCATGCTGATTTTATCACAGTAGCTTTGTAGTATAATTTTAGGTCTGGGATTGTGATGCTCTCTGGCTTGCCTTTGTTGCTCAGAATTGCTTTTGCTATTCTAGGTCTTTTTGCGTTCCAAATGAATTTTAGGAATGCTTTCTCTAGATATGTGAAGTATGCTAATGGTAGTTTGATTGGGATTGCTGTAAATCTGTATTGGGCATATGGCCATTTTCACTATGTTGGTTCTTCCTATCGATGAACAAGGATATTTTTCCATTTTCCATTTCCAATCTCCTTTTATTTCTTAGGGTACTGAAATTTTCACTGTGCAAATATTTTATGTCCTTTGTTAGATTGATTCCTAAGTATTTCACTTTTAGATGCTATTGTAAAGGGTGTACTTTCCCTAATTTCTCTCTCTGTGAGTTTGTTGCTTATGTACAGGAATGCTATTGATTTTTGAGTGTTGACTTGGTATACCACTATACTACTGAATTTGGATATTAAATCTACAAGTCTTTTGGTGGAGTTTTTGGGTCATCTAAGTAGAGTATCATGTCATCTACAAATAATGATAGTTTAACTGCTTCCTTTCCTATCATTATTCCTTTTATTTCTTTCTCTTGTCTAATTGCTCTGCCTGATGTTTCCAGAACTATATTAAATAGGAGTGGTGATAGTGGCCATCCTTGTCTTGTTCCTGATTTTAGAGTGAAAGCTTTTAGTTTTTGACCACTTGATATGTTAGCTGTTGGTTTGTCATAGATAGCTTTTATAAGATTGAGGTAAACACCATCTATTCCAATTTTCTTTAGGGTTTTGAAATGAATGGGTGTTGGACTTTGTCAAATGCTTTTTCTGCATCTGTTGAGGTGATCATGTGATTTTTGTCTTTGTTCTGTTAGTATGGTTCTGAAATGGTGTATTACATTTATTGATTTGCATATGTTGAACCATTTCTGGGATGAGTCCTACTTAGTCATGGAGTATGATCTTCTTGATGATTTGCTGCATTTACCAGTATCTTACTGAGGATTTTTTCACCTATATTCATTAATATTTTTGCACCTTAATATTCATTAAGGAGATTGGCCTGTAGTTTTCTTTTTGGGTGGGTTCTTCTCTGGTTTTGGAATCAGGGTCACTAGTCATGTTCCTGTCTGGCTAGATCTGATATTCTATCTTTGCCTCCATTCAGTCTGCTGCATACACCTTCAGTGGAGTTTTTAATATCCTGGATTTCTGTTTGGAGCTGTGTCATTGATTCCATTTTTTATCTATGTTTGGTATTCATGGTTTTCATGAGCTCCTCTATTTGTTTATCTGTGTCTGCTTTAATGTCTTTTATTTTGATACTCATTTCTTTTTGCATCTTAGAGATTATTTTTTCTATGGCCTCTTCCATTTGTTTTTTCACTTTGCTGCTATTATTTCAGAGAGTTCCATTTGTTGGTTTCCAATTTCCCCTAACGCTTTGCACTCTGGATTTTTTCTGGGTGGGCTGGGTGTTTAGGGTTGTATTTTGCTTCTTTGTATTGTCATTTTCTATTTTGTTTTGTTTTCTGTGTTGATGTTTGTTGATGTTTGTAGATTTCTTACATTAGATAGCCTTATCACTTGTGTTTCAGCTTTCCTAGGAGATGTCTATTCCTCTGGATGTGTTCTAGATGTAGGTGGTTCTTGGTTTTTATATCTATCCCAAGAACCTACCTTCTCAATATATTAAGAATGAGGAGTTTATATCTATTTGACTTAGGGCCCAATCCTGTGGTACTGGACTATGGTGATGGTTATGACCCCTTTCAACTGCAGTGCTGTAATATATGGGGAAAAAACCGGTTATGGTATGTATGGCATCTTAGTTAAAGTAGTTCAGCTGGCAATAACAATAGACTCTAGTACAGCCTGGCTACTGACAAACTGTGGTAACTGTTAACCTGATACCTATAATGACAGGAGGAAGTTGTACAGATATATAATATAATCCAATTTATACCAGGAACTTGTATGCGATGATTTTCCACTCTAAAATCACTTACTGAGTGATGAGTAGCAGCTGGATGAGTTTGGAAGTAAATACTGCAAAAGCTTGTTTTTCTGTAAGTAGACCAGGAAGAGTGATTCTGGTACGGGCTCAGAAGGACAGGGGAGGTACAGAGCAAATCTCAAGCATCTTAGAGATTGTCCAAGATGTTATGAACAGGATGTCAGTAGGCCTATGGACAGAAAAGGCCATTCTGGGTACCAGATGGAAATGAGGAGCATGTTATTGGAAAAAGGAAGAGCGGTGGTCATGGCAACTAAGTGGCGGAGGATTTGGATGAATTGCGTTTGCATCATAGCATTTTGCAGAAGGACGAACTTAGTGATGAATAGGATATCCGGTGGAAGAAATATCTAGCAAAGCACCTAGGGTGAGATGATAGCGTTGTAGTTACTTTCTTGTCGCTGGGACACAATATCCAACACTCACAACTTAGAGGAGGAGTTTGTTTTGGCTCCCGTTGCAGTCCATAGTCATCTGGCTCCCAAGTAGCACAGCGTGGCAGAGGGAGACAGCAATGGAAAAGCTGCTCACAGGAAGCTGAGAGCAAAGGGAGGAGTCCGAAAAGGTGACACACCCTCCCGGGCCACGCTGCAAATGACATGCTTCTCCCAGCCACGCCCCACCTCCTCCTAGTGGCATATTTAGCTGTAAACTCATTGATGGACTGATCTACTGACGAATCTAGCACCCTCACGATCCAATCCCCTCCCCAGATGACAACCTATGAACACATCAGGCTTTGGGGGGACATGCCTATGTAAACCATAACACATGACTTCTGACTACTTGTAAGAACAGATAAATTGACCAGAAATGGAATTTATAATAAAAAAGGAAACAGAGCTTAAAAATTTGGAAAATTCTCAGCTGGCTATATTGTAAAGAATGAAAAAGTGTGTTTAACAGAAAACATTAAAAGTGTGACCAAGTGAACATTCAGTGGAGATCAGTATTGGATATATGGTTATGTATGGAAGCCACATTCTACCCATCATGAAAATAGAAGAAAGACCATGAATATATCTCAGAGATCTCTGGGGATGCCCTGCCCACCACAGGCCAGAATGCTTGGGCTGCAGGGGCAGAATGGCTTCAAGGCTCTGCTTCTTGCATTCTGGTACAATACTCCTTGGCCACTTCAGCTTTTGTTCAGTTGGTCCTAGGAGTAACCGATGTAGCTTGGGTTACCTCTCTGGAAGGCACACATGAATAAAACATGGTGACATCTGCACACTGCCATCTTCATAGGTGTGCAACATGCTCAGGTGTAGGGGTGTGGCTACTTATACTTCAGTGTCAAAGGGTGCCTCAGCCAGTCTCCAGGTCCAAGCAGACAACGGCCTCAGGGGAAGAGCCACAGCTGAGAGGCCTCACTAGGGCAATCGGACAGGGCCAGCCCTAAGATTCCAGAATGGTGCAGCCACCACTGAGCAGTTCCAGCCTTGGAGATCTGCAGACCTGAGACTCCAACCTGTCAGACCTAAGAGATGCCACATGGAACGCACCCAACACAGCCACAGAGGAGTCTTTCTAGAGCCCTGGGGGCCCAAACTGCACCAAGGCATGTCTGGAAGGCAGGACATCAAGTGAAAGATTGCTCTCTAGCCTAAGATTTAATGTTTTGCCCTGTTGAGTTTTGGATTACTAGGGATCTGTCATTCTTCCCTTCCTTCCTCCTTTCCCCCCACTTCCTTGCAGCCTAAAGCACCCTAATCCATAGACACAATTTATAAAATTTATAACTGGTAATCACCAGTTCACTTCCTGAAAACAATCTTGTTTGTTTTTCAAAGGCAATTGGACCATAATTATTATAAAGGACACTGAAAGTGAGGCACGCCGCTGCATGCCTGTAACCCCAGCTGCTCAGGAGGGCCTAGGCAGGTGGAATGCAAGTTTGGGGCCAGCCCCGGGGAATTTAGCAAGACCCTCTCTTAAAATACAAAGGGCTTGGACTGTAACTCTGTGGTAGAGTGCTTACCCTGCATGTGTAAGGGCCCTGGGTTTGATTCCAAGTTTTACACACACACACACACACACACACACACACACACACACACACACACACAGTCCTCTAACTGGTGTCAGTAGTTTTCAAAACTTAAAGTGGCAAGATAGGAGTTATTTCAAAGTAATGATTTTCAATATCTATAGGTAGTCCAACATCGTTGTTGTTATTATGAGGCTCAGTATAACTTAGGAAGGTAATGGTCATATTTTTAAGATAGAGTCCTACTATGCAGTTTGGACTGGCCTCAGACTCCTGGTGGCCCTCCTGCCTTGGCCTCCCGAGTGTTGGGATTACAGGTGTGGGCCATTATACCTGGCTCTGTTTTAGATTTTTAAAAATCAGTGTGTATGTAGCTAGTTGGGGTCACCTGGAGAGAGGATACACACAAAAGTCCTGTGAAATCTTCATACATTTAAGATTATCTTCCTAACTGGTAACAGTTTACTTGGTAGAAAACATAACTTCATGACATGTTCCCAGTCTGAATAGAATTAAAATGCCCTGAGGGAAAACAGTTTTTTTTGGGGGGGTGATGGTGGTCATAGTAGTCAAAATAATTGCTCGATTTTTCAATTAATGTTTAACATCCAATAAATATTTATTGACTGCCTACTGTGTGCCAGTTTGTGCTATATACTGGGAACATAGCAATAAGCCAGACAAGTTTTACCCCAAAGAAGCCCCACAATATGAGAGGATGAAAAGTAACTAGGCAATTATAATGCAAAGGGAAAAACCTTTTTCGAGGGATCATGTACAGAGATCTGTGAAAACCCAGAGGAGTTTGTTCATCCATTTCGGTTATCATTGAGTGTATCTTTTGTGCATCTATAATGCACTAGGAACAGGGAAAACAACGAGGAAAGCGCATACTCCCTGCCTCTGTGGTGCTTTCCATCAAAGGGAAGAGAAGAACAGGTGAACAGATGGTGACTGGTGCTAATTCTATCGTAGGAGAGCACCTAAGCTGACCCAAATTTGGGATGGAAAGGAAAGGATACCTAGAAAGAGATGAGAAGGTGCCAAGGTAGGGAAGAATATTCCATACATCAGGAACAGTGCTATGCACAGCCCCGGGAGCAAGAGAGATCCTGGTGAAGTCATTTCAAGTGGGCAGAGCCATAAACTGGGCAGAGCGAAGGCTGAGAGGGGTGAAGGAAGAGGGAGGTGACAGGCGGCGCTCAGTAACCAGGCGCTGACAAACCTTATAAACCACGTTGAGGAGTCTGAACCTTTTCTGAGGTTAATAGCCAAAGAGCAGATTTCCTCAAGGAAGTGGAGTGGTCCAAAGTTCACTTTAGGAAATCAGCAGCTGCCATGTGACAAGTGATGTGCAGGGTGAGATGCCAGTGGCAGGAGTGCAGTTAGGAGGCTGTTCATGTTCTCGTGGCAGTGGCTGGCAATGGCCTGACCTCAGAATGGTTGACTAATCAGGGAGCTGCTTGGGAGACACGATCAACACGTGGTAGGGAACACTGGGAATAAAAGCTGAGGGCTGGGGAGATAACCGGTTTCTTATGACATATACTGAATTTGAGGGTCCCGTGGGACGGTGAGATAGAGATGTCCTGGAAACAACCCAGTCTGGCACTGGAGAGAGAGGGTTCATCCGGAGTCTCCAATTTGGAAGTCATGAACATAGAAGAGACCACTGAGCCCATGAGCACGGGTGGGATTCCCCCAGGAGTATTTAGAGAGGGGCAAGAACGGGGAGAGGGAAGGAACTCTAAGGCAGGTCAGCTCGCAGAGACGGGGCACTAATGAAACCGGCGGGTGTAGTTGTTAAGTTCCCTGAGCTCCCATCTTGAACATGCAACTGTTAAATGACATCGAACCCCTATTTTTCTGGGGGTGGTGGATACTGCTTTCCTGTGGCCCTATTGCAAAATGACACCTGTAGGTGTAAACCAGAGGGTAACTTTGTCCTCTGTTCATTGTTATGTTGCCACCTGCAAGCACAGGGAAAAACCTAGGTAAGAACTTGATTCTCTGTAGTCCGTGGAATATAAAGGCATTGGAGTTAGGGGTGTGTGTAGATGGGGAGGGTTCATAAGAACTGAAAACACTGCTGCCCCTTACAGACTCACCAAGTGACAGGTGGGGACTTGTGCACAAGAGCGCCCAGCTGTAACTGCCGCTCAGCCTTTCCGCACAGGGGTGGGTGGGACAACAGGGAGTCAGACTGGTGAATGCTTAGCTGGAAATAGGAGCGGGGAGGTGCTGCACAATCAAATACTAAGTGTAACTAGCACTTAAAACCTTAACTATCACTTATAAGAAGGGGGAGTGCTGAGAAGTGAGTTGTTTCTCTCAGGTGTGAGTGTGGGGCAGAGTGGTCCAGCCCCTGGAAGCCTCCACTGAAGACACACGAGGCCTGACCCCTTAGTCCTCGGGGCCGAGGGTCGGCATCTTCCCTCTGGCTGCGATGATCTGATCACGGGGGTGTCTTCATCAAGGTTCAGGAACTATTTATCTCACAAAAGTTTCATAAAATCACTACTGGCTTTCAGTACTGAAGGCCGACTCTTCTTGATACTTCTAAAATAAGCTGTGTGAATCCTCTCCAGCATGCCAAAAGGAAGAAATGTTTGCTTTCGAATTATGGTTTTGGGTATTTCCAGGGATCTCAACATCATCGTAGTCGGCTTCAGGCTCAGTGTAGCCCAAGGGGGAAACAGTGTGCTTGTTTGTAGTTTTGTTCACCGAAGAGTATGTAGCTGGGGTTTCCTGTGGGGCTGGAAGACACAAAAAGTCCTTATATGCAAAGCTCTTGTGTGTTCATATATTTTTGACTAAGTGATTTGGCACAATATTTATAGACTGGGATGATCCTTTTACTTGCTGGTGGGCCAGATCCCCATTTACAGAGGAAATCCAGACACAGACGTGCCACAGGTCTCAGTATGTGACAAAAATTGATATCTTGCTATCAATTGATATCTTGGCCCCCACTTGTCTGCCTCAGCCTACATTGCATGGGAACCATGAAGCAAATGCTTGGAAAAGAAGCAGACCAGAGCCAGAGGAACACTGTTGTGTCTACAGATCTTGTTTCTCACAAGAAAGTGCTACAAACTGTATTTCCTTGTACACCCCTCCCAATGACTTATGCTGTTTCCCAGGACTGCCCATAACTGCTCATGAGCTGGGGATATAGCTCAGTGGCACAGTGCCTGCCTGACAAGTGCAAGGTCCTGAGTTTGATTCCCAATACCAAAAAAAAAAAAAAAAAAGAAACAACTCCAAATATAACTGCTCATATACAAATCTCTCTGCTAAGAAGATAAAAAAAAGCTGGTGTTTTCAAAAGGTAGAATTAATACAGAATGGGTCCATAGAAAAGGAAGGCCTTTGCGATGGTTTGAATATCTGTGTCCCAGGAGGCTGGTCCTCAGTGTAACAATGTTTAACATCGGTGGGACTTTTAAGAATTGGAGCCTAGTGAGAGGTTGTTACTGCTCCCCTTACATCCATGTGTTGTTACCACGTGCTCTCTCAGTGCATGTGGGCTCCTGCCAAGACGCCCTCTGCATGATGTGAGGTAGCCCAGGGGACTTCATGCTTCTCAGTGTCACGCTGTTGGACTTTCAGCCTCAGAAGCTGGAAGCTGAATAAACTTTTCTTTTTCGAAGCTACCCAGCCTCAGGTGTTTTGTTAAAAGAAAACAGACCAATACAATGGGGTGGGGGTTGGAACAGCCTCTACCGCAACGTCATCTTTTCCCAAGAAGACGTGACAGACTGCTGCTGTTTCATTTCCTGGGGGTTGATAGCTTCTGAGTTCACATTTAGTAGTCACTGGCTTTGTGACTGTGTCACTTCACTTCTCTGTGCCTCACTGTCCTCATCTGTGAAAGGAGAATAGTGATGTACAGGCCTCATACGTTTGTTGTGCGGATTAAATGAGGTAATGCCTAGTAGAGGGCCTGACGTACACTGTCTGTGCAATAAATGTTAAGTAATATTTTAATTTACCTTTTCCACCAAGACATTTTTATTAAGTATCTACTGAGCTCCAGGCACTCTTGTAGATAGTGAACAAGACAAAGGAGGTGCCTGTTTTCCTGTTTTTTATTCCAGGAGAGGAAATCAATGATAAATTAACAATAACTAGACAAGACAATTTCAGATCACTGTTATAAGTTTCATGAAGGAAAGCAGCAGAGCTATTTTAGGTAGGGGTAGTCGGAGAGCGTGAGGCAAAGCCAGCTACGCAGAGCTTACGGAAGAACACTCCAGTCCAGGAAAGAGGACTGAGGTTTTTCTGACAGGAAAAGAGAGACAGCCCAAGTTCTTTTTTACTTTTGTTCCAAGCTGGGATTTGAACATGAACTTGCATGTTCACATCAGGATATCGGAAATATATGGTATTCATTCTGCCTTCTGCCTTTTGTTTTGTTTTTGCAGTGTTGGTGATAGAATCCAGGCTCTTCTCACGGAGCTACATTTTAAGGCCTTTTAAAACATGTTTTAAATTTTGAGACAGAGTCTCTCTAAATTGCTAAATCGCAAAGGCTGGACTTGAACTTGTGATTCTGCTGCCTCAGCCTTCCAGGGTGCTGGGATTACAGGTGTGCACAACTATGCCCATCTTGATGGTCTCTTTTAAACAGAATGCTGTGTCTACAAATCTTAACGGGATGGACTAAAGGTTTGTGTTACTCCAGAATTCATTTATTTGCAAAAAGGAAGGGAACCAGGAGATGAAGAGGTGGGGGGGTGGAGAAAGGAATTTACAAAATTAAGATGTTATGTACATGTATGTACTTTGATGAGTGTAATCATTATGTACTGTGAACAAATACTAAGAAAAATTTTGAAATTTAAAAAAGCAGATAAAGACATTATAAAAAGTTCACATGTTGAAATCTTAACTCCACATGGGCCTTCTTTTGTTATAAGGGTAGGGCCCAGATATACCAGGATGGGCGAGGATGGTGTCCTTTTGAGAAGACATGCCAGAAAGCTGTCTTTCTGTCTTGTTCCCCAGCTCAAATGCACTGAATGAGGAAAGACAGTGGGAGGTCGTTGGAGGAGGGAAGCAAGCCAGGATCAAATCATATTGGCCAGCGCCCTGATCTCAGACTTCCAGCCCCCCGAACTGTGAGAAAATAGTTTTTCTATTGTTTAAGCAACAGAATAGGTCTTAAGACACTTGGGGAGCTGGGGATACAGCTCAGCGGCATAAGCACCTGCCTGGCAAGTACAAGGTCCTGAGTTCAATCCCCAGTACCAAAAGAAAAAAAAAAAAAAAAAAGACACTTGGCCTATGATATTTTGATTGTTGTAGCCTGAGATGGCCAAGGCACCTGGATAAATTTGTTACCCTGTCCTGAATGAAACTATTATTGGCAAAATGTACTTACAGGAATTGCTTTGAAAAAATGAGCCCCTGGGGGGCAGAGCGGGTAATGGATCCGGTGACTGATTAAGAACGTTCCTGGAGAAAGAGAGAGAGAGTCAGTATTTGGTTGGGCCTGCTGTCAGCAGATTTACAAGAAAACATCAAGGAAAGGGAATGGGTTGAGCGTTCATATCACAGTGTCTACCAGTTGGAAGCATTTCCCTTCCTGTCTAGATTCTGAATCACATTTGTACCTGCCAGCCTCCAGAGACCGTTTTCTCTTGCTCAGGGAAGGAGGGCAGAGAGTTGAGGCATTTTAATTTAGAGCGTGGAACACACCCTCTGAGCAGGTTCTTCCAAGCTGGATTAGGAGAGGGAGCTATGCACCAGGTGTATTTTTCAGATTGTAAAATAGATGTGCCCTGAAGTTGAACATAAATTCACTCAAAACAGCAGTCCTCTCATGGGTCTATACCTGACTGAGCTGTTATGTGTGTTCACCAAAAGATATGTAGGAACATGTTCGTGGCAGCACTGTTCATGAAACCCTGCTATTATGGATGTTGGCTATCCCCCGAAGGGCCGACAAAAGGCTAGTCCCCAGCTTGGGTGCCATTAGAAACCTTAGGAGATGAGACCTGGTGGGAGGTCTTGAGGTCACTGGGAGCACGTTCTCAAGGGGGATCATGGGGCCCCCTGCTCTCCTGTTCTTTCTATCTGTTTCTCTCTGGCCAGGAGGCGAGTACTTTTGCGTTGCTATAACTCTCCACCGTGACTGCCTTACCACAGGCCCAAAAGCAACCGGGCCAACCCATCATGGACCAGAATCTCACAGCTGTGAGTCAAAATAATTCCTTTACCTTTATAGGCTGATTCTCAGGCATTTGTTACAGTAACAGAAGCTAATACAAGTCCCAAACTGGGCATGGCTTACGTTAGCCTAGGTTGTCCAGAGAAACAGAATCACATACAAGTCACCTGAATGCGCATCAGCAGATAAAGTCATCACCACCTGTTCCCACAGTGGAACTTCATCTATGACATTAAGAATGAACAATGTACAAGTACACAAAATAACTCTCACAAAAATAGTGGTGAGCAAAAGATGCCAGGCACCAAATAATACATACTGTGTAGTGCCATTCCTACAAAGCCCCAAACCAAGAACAAACTAGCTGATACTGTTCCAGACAGTGGTTGCTTTGGGGTGTCATGGCTGAAAGGCAGTCGAAGGTGAGTGCCTAAGGTATTGGTAATATCTCGGGTCATGATCCTGTGCTTGCTACCTGGGTCTGCCCAGCTCATGGAAATTCACTGAGTTGTGCGTGTACTATGTGTGCTTTTCTGTATTCCTATTCTACTTTGGTAAGAAATCTTAACTGCAGTATCAGTTTTGTTCTTAACAAAGGTGATTTTTGTTTAAGTTGCTGCCTGATACATTTGTCTTATTTCTCAAACACATCAAATGGGTGGGGAAGGGGTTTTATTTGCTGGGCCTCTTGGGTCCCCACAAAAGCTATTTTAGACAGGGACAGATTTTTTTTTAAGGTAGTGCATATCATCCAAAGAAAGCACTGGCTCTTGACTGGCTCCTGGGAGATCACTGCTAAATTCCTGGTATATCCTGCCTGATGAGAATACTTGCCTGGGGCCTGGAGCCTGGAGCCACGCAATCGGTAATGCTCGTGATATGATTTATGATGAGTTTTGTTTGTGTGGCACCTTAGTCCATGCTGTATCAATCTGACCTTTGGAGGGGCTGAAGACTGAATAGCTGGGGGTCAGTCCTGTGGAAATTCTAGGTCCCCATGAGTAGCCTCCAGTGAGCCCTCAACTCCAAGGGTCAGGTGAGCATCTCTGGCCACCTGAGCAGTGATTCCCATGTGTCATCGCACATTGCTGCTGGGAGAATGAATGGTCTCTGCAGGACTATAAGAGAGAGGACAGCTGGAGGCCTGTGCCCAGTTTCTCCGAGACCCCACCCTCTGTGCTTTCCTTGCTTTGCTGATTTCAATCTGTATACTTTGGTCATGTTAAGTTGTAACCATAAATGTAACAACTTCTGGGTCCCCTGAGTTTTTCTAGTGAGTCATCCAAGCCTAAGGCTGGCTTTGGAGATTCCCCAGTGCAGGTAGCGATCATAAAGCCCTAAATGTATCACAAAAAAACCAAAGTAACCAAATGCTAATATTTTCATCCAGCACAGAGCTTTCAGAGGACTATGCTTGTAAAAAGCTTAAAGAAAAGAGACACAGACTGATGGTGGGCCCAGAACACAGAGCTTGACCTGTGACTTCCCTGTCGAAAGTGACAGGAGAGGCTTTGGTGAGAAGAGTGCACCAGATGGTGCTCTGCACCCATAACCCCCTGAGACCTTCGTCCTTGAGGGGGGTTGACAGACACATTTTGCCAGCTCTGCAGGAAAAACGGGCATCTCAGTCACGCAGGAGCAGTAGTGGAGGGTCGGGGTGGAAATACACAGGCAGTTCTCAGAATTAAGAAGTAGAAAAATTTGCCCCACTTACGCGTACATCTTTTCTTCTCCTTGGTTCTGTTTCAAGGGCTTAGCGATTTCAAACTTCTTGCCTGGGGGAGAAAATCATATTCATTTAGGATAAATTAGCAAGAAGTGTGCTTGTAGAGGTCAGGAGTCTCAGTGCTTCGGGACATTTGGAGTTAGAAGACCCAAAGGGGGCATACTTAAGAACACAGAGCTCAGAGGTGATAGAGCTGGCATCTGAGCCCAGGGCATCTGACCATAGTGTGGGCGTTAGCTCAGTGAGGGTGACAACCGTGTGGGCTGTGGGTCACATGAATAACTAAAAGTAGCTGGGAGAGAAGGAAATGAAGACTCAGAAGAGCAGTTTATACACTGTGATGCGTTGGAAATAGTTGTTGTTATTAATTATCACCTGCTTGTTTTTATGGGTGACTTACAATAAAAGAGGATAAGTAAGATTTTTGTTTAGGGCCATGCTTTTTGTCCATATTGCAGAATAAAAAAATTTAAGGAGCAAATGGATAGAGAGCTACAGGGGCCAGGAATACAGCTTTGTATTTAAAGGCTAGTTACATTATGGGATACAGCGTTGAACTGGGAGCCCAGCACACCTGAGCTCCAGTCCCAACTCTGCCGCCAACTCCCACGGCACCTCTGTTAAGACTCTGTTTCCCTCTGAACTTTACCTTTCTTATTTCTAGCAAATTATTGAGAAGAATGACAAAAAGATTGCACTTCTTATGCAGCCACAGCCTTTTAGCACCAGGTTGGGCAGGATTCTGAGGCTGTGTCCAGATGCCCCTGAGGACGGTGCCCTGAGCACCGAGGGAAGCCTGCCCGGAGTGCCCGGGGGAGCACGGCCGTGTCTCAGTCTCTGCTCTGTCACCAGGTGTACTCCTGGCTCAGGTCCTTGTTGAAAGGGATGGGATCTCAAGACAACACGCCAGGGAATCACAATTTCACGTTTTTTTTTTTTTTTCAATTTCACGTTTTTGGAGAGGAACAGCAAAGTGGAAAATCTGCTTGTTGATAGCCTAAAGTTAGTGTCAATGTCCAGTCACTTATTTATGTCTGAGGTACCAAGCAACTCTAGTAAAGGTGGGATAATACCAGAGTATGCTCTGGAAGAGGCAGTCATGGTGGCCAAACATGGTGAGCATGGCTTGAGTCCATATTTCGCTCCTCAAGAAAATTGTCTTGAGGAGTAAGATAATTCTATAAATGTATATTCTTTTTCAAGCCCCAGAGACAAAATGTTGTCATCAGTAGCCAGATAAGAAAGAGAAAGCACTTAAGGATATTGTGCCCTGAAACAGACTGTGCTTTTGTTCAAACCCCCTGGACTAGAAGAGTCCTTACAGATTGGTAAACCTCCCTCCATTAAGCATATGGGGAAACTGAGGGCCTAAGGTTATGAATTAGTGGCAGGGCTAGGATTCAAACTCAGAATTCATGATGGTTAACCCAAAGTTCAGTTCATACAGCACTAGGGCTGGTCTTGCCCTAAAGAAGCTCTAATGTGTTGATAGCCACCCACCCCCACCTCTACCTGCCCGGGTGAGACGGCCGTTACCTTGTTTAAATTTCCACCTATAGACACAATACAGGATGAAGCTTAGGGCCAAGGAGACAACAATGATGGCCGCAGCTAAGATGATCCAGAAATAATTCCTCCACCAGCTCATTGCAGTGGAATCCTAAGAAGAATGGAAACAGAAGAATGAGGTATGAATGAAGGATACCCGGAGTGGTGCTAGGGCCTATTACCTACCGTGTTGTGTAGATTTCTGGGCCTCTCCTTATGAATCAGACAGGTTCTGGTGCACAGTCAAACCCTATGAATTAGCAGCTAGGGGACTTCAGGCAAGTTGCTAAATTTTCTCTAAGCCTCAGTGTCTCCCTATGTCAGGTGGGAGTGACACTGTCTACAACCTCACAGGGGTTGGAAGGACTAGAGACAAGCTATGTATCTAGTAGGCACTATAGAAACAGCAGACATACTCCCGACTCTTTTTTTATATTGCCAAAATATAGCAGCAGTCAAAAAGTGCCGTTTAAAGCAATAGTTGACTACAGTTCTTTTTATATCAGAAAGACAAGACGTACAACTCATGACAGAGAAGAGAATTCTGAGAGCTTTTTATTTTGAGGTGGGTGTTAGAAAAATACCTTAGTGGGTACTATGGTTTGAATATGGCAATAATTCATGTTGAGCCTTGGTTCCCAGGGTAATGGTGTTGAGAGGTGGATCCATCAGGACCCAGATAGCTCTGAAAAGTCCTACCTCTCAGCAGCAAGTGCTAGTGGGGGGGGGGACTCTGCGGGAGGGACTGATAGGAACACGCCCAGGGAATTCAGCAGCTCTTTGGAGAAGAGACGGGGCTCCCTTCACCCCTGGACTGTATACTTTGCCAGTTCATTTGGATATTAAAGTAAAAGTGATCCTTGAGGGACCCTGGGAGGTGTCCTGACATGATGTTTACGTAAGAATCCACTTCCTGGATCACCATTTGGCTCACGCGAAGTCACACATGCATATTCGTACAGTGCCATTTCAGATCCCCGCTTCTGAGTAATATGAGGGCTATAAAAATGCACCTCGGCAGGTACCAGAGAAATGGAGCAGAACACCTTTCAACGTGGCTAACTTAAAAAAATTATTTCTCAGCACAGTGTCGTCATTGGTTAAATATATTGTGATTTGGATATTCAGTTTGCAACTCCATTTTTTATTGAAGTTTTGCTTAAACAAATCTAATGGTTTTGGCTACTAGTAAGGCTATGTGTGGCAAAACTGGCAATGTTTAATCAGTGTTCTTCTGTACCTACCATTTGCAAATTTTTTTTCCCTGTATGGCTTTTGTGATTTATGTATATCCGTAGGTAAACTGGGGGTTTACTCTTAAGGGACCAAAGTGTCAGCTGCCTGGGATAACTCATCTCCGAGGTATGCACACACAGAGATTTTGCTGAAGGTCGTCTTTTCAGGAGGTGGAAAAGATGGCAATAGAGGAGGAAGAAGGCGGGGTAGAGACTAGAAATGGCTCTCAGTGAACTCTGACTTTACAGGGCCCAGGGAAGTCAAAATAACACTGTACTTAAGAAGGGGCCACATAAACTGAAATGTCACCTTCTTTAGCCTCAGAGGACCATACAAGTGGAAAATAGATTTGCAGGCAGGGTAGGGTAGGGCGAGTAGAAAGAAGACAAACAGAATTTTCTTCCCTCTGTTTTGTCAAGTTTTCTTCTTATTAAAGTGTCTATCTTTTGCTTCTTTATCTCTCTTTCTGCTCTTATTTTCTGACTTTGTCCTTTCGTTTTACTCTTGGAGAATTTCTCCAAAAAAGCAACCACAGCCTTAGAGTGCTAGGACAGGAGGGTGAGAAGCTGTTGTTTTGGGGACATGGGAGACAGAAATGGAGGGAAGACAGGGGTTGAGGGATACAATCTTTTTTTACTGTAAACCCTATGTGTTACTTGGTTTTTGAAGTATTTGCATTCGCTTCGGTAAAATGGGAAAGCGAGTCAGGTGACCATGGAGCATAGCTTTTATGAAAAGCCACTACCCAAAGTTTCAAACACAAAGAAATTTCATCCTCACTGGGCTCCTGGGAAAGAGAAAGGAAGCAGAAACTACAGATAACTTCAGCCCTACTCAGAGGGAAATTTTTTTCTTACAAATGAAGTGATTTGATTTGCTGTCAGATGTTTCAAGCATGTTCACTATCCAGTCTGCTAGATGTGTTCCCATCTCACTTCATCCTGCACTGCACCTTGTTCTCCAGACGGGGAGCCAAGACAGAGGTGAAGTGACTGCCCAAGGTTACTCAGGGAGACCAGGATGCTTTCTCTCTGTCACAGGTTCTGTTGATGTTGATAATGACGTCCCCAAGTCATCAAGAAGGGACCAAACAGGGTTCAGGATATCTTGCTTTAGAAGGAGCATCACCGTGGTAGTGAGATTATGGTGTGAGGGGCCACAGGGGATCCCCCAGAGTAATGGTCAGGGTCCACAGTGAAGAATAAAAGCCCCAAGTTCGCTGTGTATAGTGACATATGCCTGTAGTCCTAGCATTCTGGAAGGGTGAGACAGGAGGATTGCAAGGTTGCGCCTACCCTGGGCATCTTAGTGACCCATAGCTCAGTGTGAAGGGCCTGCATTCAATTCCTAGTAATGAACGTGCGCACGAGCATGCGCGCACACACACACACACACACACACACACACACACACACGTGCTTGCTTGCTTGCTTGCTTGCACGCATGCATGAACACACATTCTAAGTTCCCATCCCAAGTTTCCCAGAGAAACTGCCTTGTGATCACCTCCTTCTCCATGGACTGCTGAGAGGCCTTTACCACACAAGTGAGGAGACTGTGTCTTTTGCAGAGTGAAGCTGAGAAAAGGAGCCTAAGAGAAACACATTCCATTCCCAGTTGGGTTCCCTCTAGGCCATCATGGTCGTCTGAGGGCTAAGGTGCTTCTACAGAGGAAAGAGAAGCTCAGGGAGAGACAGTAGGGAGCCCTGGGAATGGGGAGTATAGACCCTGGAAAGGCGTAAGAGCTGGACCCTGCTCTTGCCATGGCCTTGGAATTGGGGCTACAGAGAGTAGATGAAGCATGGGATGTGGGACTGTGAAGAGCTACTGAAACCCGGGGCAAAGGACTGCTTGCATGAGAGGATGCTGAGAATCCACTGGAGGATGTGATACATCTCTGGGGGTGGGGACCACGAAGACCTCTCAAGGCCAGGGGTCAATGCCTTCCTCAGTAAGCTGGTTGGAAGACCTTGTGCCACCATGACAGACTAGATCAACAGCAATGATGGGAGACTTCCCACAGAAAATTGCTTGTCCTCCTTCCTCATTCTTGGTCGGACACTGGGGAGGTGACTGTAAGGGACAAGATATTAAGAGAGTGGAGAAGCCTCTATCCCTCCTTGTACTCCTCTCACTAGGACAAGGGGGAGAACTTTGAGTTCAATATAAGGTTGAAGTTCAGGATGGGTATTTAGAAACTAAATTTACACAATAAAATGAGTGTGCCTGATAATCAAATGTACCTAAGATTTTTTGAAATTGAACTGCAGTGTCTTTGGGGAAGGCCATCCCATATAGCAACAAGAGGGAGCCCAGGCAGCAGCAGTTGTCAGAATCAAATTGTAGCCAGGCATGGTAGCACATGCCTATAATTCCAGCACTTGGAGGCTGAGGCAGGAGGATTGTTATGAGTTCGAGGGCAGCCTGGGCTACAAAGTGAGCTCAAGTCCAGCCTGAACTGCATAGCGAGACCCTGTCTCAAAAAACCAAAAAAAAAAGAGCCAAAAAACAAAAAACAAAAAAAGAATCAAACTGTATGCATTTCCTAGAGCTGCTCTACGACACAATGGTGTAAAGCGACACAAGTTTATCATCCAAATTGGGCATGATGGCACATGTCTATAGTCCCACCTACCTGGGAGGCCAAGGCAGGAGGATCACTTGTGCTCAGCAGTT
This sequence comes from Dinomys branickii, assembly GCA_004027595.1. Classification (NCBI taxonomy): domain Eukaryota; kingdom Metazoa; phylum Chordata; class Mammalia; order Rodentia; family Dinomyidae; genus Dinomys; species Dinomys branickii. The sequence continues at coordinate 17,968 of PVLD010018417.1, read as the reverse complement.
GGGAATCAGCCTGAGAAATATAGAAAGACCCCATTTCTTTAAAATATATCATGTTATAGTTCTGGTGTCAGATGTCTATGTAACAACTCTAAGGCCAAAATCAAAGTTTTGGCAGGACTGTGTCCCTTCTGGATGTGCCACGGGAGAACTGATTTCCTTTCTTTTAGGGTTCTAGAGGCTCATCACCTTTCCCCCTGTCTTCAAGCCAGCAATGCGGCAGCCCTGATTGCTCCTTTACTGTCCCATCTCCCCGAATCTCCTCTGCTGCCTCCCTTCCCCCATATGAGGCACTTGGTCCACTTCACAAGTCAAGAATCACTTCCCCATCTCCATTCTGGTTGATTAGTAAACTTCATTTTCTCTTACCATGAAATTTGACATAGTCCTAGGTAATGGGAATCAGGAGGAAGGGGTCATGACATAATGACTTCATGCCTCAGTGAGATGACATTCTTTGGTTAAAATATTCCATGGGTAAAATATTCTACTGGGTTGAAATATTCTATTTAAACATTTTACTTTTTGCCATTTGAACAATGTCTCAGGAAGGTAAGGGTGAGAAAGTGGATGATGATTCTGCCTTCGGTGACCAGAAGTCCACCACACAGTGCCAGATATTGCAGACCCCGCCATGAAGCAGCAGGGCCCTGTTACAAGGCAGACATGGTGGGGTGGGTGGCAGCTGTCAAATGGGAGGAAAGCCCTTTGTTTCCAAGAGGTGGAGGAGATAGAAGGATTCTCAAGGTATGGATTAGATTCAGGGATATAGTAGGGTTCTGGGAGCCAAAGTAGAGGCCCAAGACCCAGGTTAAACCAAGTCATTGGAACCTGATGTCCAGCCAAGGGCTGGTCTAATCCCTGAATTGTAGATCAGTGCAAGTCCCAGAGAATGGGAAGAGATTGAATCTGTAGATACAGGTGTAGGGGTCCTAGGTACTAGGAGGAGGTCAGGAAGCTGGCAAGGCCTGACCTAATCTCCTATAGGTTCAGGGACCAAGAACTTGAGGGCTATCAGAAATTCCTATCCCAAGTCATGTATGGTGGTACATTCTTATAATCCTAGCATTCTGGGAGGCTGAGACAGGAGGATTGCAAGTTTGAGTCTAAACAGGAAATTTTAAGGAGGACTCAATCTCAAAGAAAAAGAAATTATAAGGAGTGGTGGTGCTGCTGGGGATGTTGCTCATTGTGAAGGTTCTCGGTTCAATCCCCAGTACACAATGAGGGGGAGTTCTTAGTCTTGCATATTAGACTTACCTAGGGAGCTTTAAAACTTGCTTGTACATACCCGGCATCAAAGATTCTGATATAATTAGTCTGAGGAAGACCTGGCCAGTGAGTTTTATTTGTTTTTATAAAGCCCTCCAGATAATTCCAGCCTGAGACTAAGGCTGAGAACCACTGACACACATGTTGCTGCTTAATGTTTCATTACAACCTCCTAAGGGAAGGTGTCCAGAGTCAGGGTAGTTTTCATACCTCTCTTGGATACCCAAATGTGTGGATGTCCAAGTCTCTTACATGAAATGTAATGTTTGCATACAACCTACGCACACTTACTCATATGCTGTACTTTAAATCATTTCTTAATTACTTATAATACCCAGCACAATGAAATACTATGTGAACAGTTGCTATACTGTATTCATTAGGGAATAATGTCAAGGAAAAAAGTCTGTACCTGTGCGGTACAGACCTATTATTTTTTCAAATACTTTTGATCCTGCATTGGTTGGACCCCCGGCTCTGCTGGACCTTTTGGTGTAGAACCTGTAAATATTGAGAGTTGATTATATCTATATTTGCTAGATGAGGAAATAGCACTCAGACAAGTTAAGAAGTTTGCTAAAGGCAGGACAGGCTAGTTGACTTATTGAGATTCCATCTCAGTCCAGTCTGACACCAATTTACTCTGCCATCTGACATGCAGTTGATAAATTCTTTGTTTTCATAACAGAACTGAAAGCAGAACCATGGTTCAAAACTTTCCTATGTTGGCAAGTCTTTAGTTGATCGTTGTGACTTCTTGTTGTGCACATGAAAACCTCAGTATGAAAATGTACTTCAGGGCCAGGGTTATAGCTCAGTGGCACAAGTGCCTACCCGGCAAACACAAGATCCGGAGTTTGATTCCCGGTAACCACAAAAAGAAGTATGTTAGAAGACCAACATGTATTGCATGCTGATTTACTATGAATCGTAAGTACTGTACACGCCCCAGATTATGTAGCCCTCTCAGCAGTTCTATAAGATTGTTATTATTGTTATTGTCCTGTTTCATAGTTGAGAAAACAGGAGCTTTAGAAAGGCTTCTCCACTTGCCTAAAGTTTGCAGAGATAGTAAGTCAGAAAACCAGAAACCAAACCCATGCCTGCATCCATCTAGGCCCTTAACTTTAGATCACCAAACCTGAGCTTCTCAAAAGTTACATTTGAGTTGCCTGGGAAATGTTTTAAAATACATTTTAATCCAGGATCTTAGGTCCTCACTCCATTTCCAATTCTGATTCGTAAGCCTAACGTGGGACTTCAGCATCAGCATTTTTGAGAGGCACCCTAGGTGGTTCTCAGCCTTGGTGAGGAGCACAACATTCAGCTGGTCTGCAGACTCCTGGTTGGAAGAAATGAGGAACCTGGAAGCTTGTTCTCTGGAACAGCCAGGGGTTGCAGCAGCAGAAGCTGGGTGAAATGAAGGGCACCAAAAAAGGTTCCTGGAACCCAGATACCTTCCTTGTCTGCTTGTCACAGTGCCTGGAAGCCCACTATCAATGAACCAGTCACTTCGCTTCAGGGTCAGGCTCTGTACTTCCTTCTCTCCCCAGTTTCCCTTCATTTAAACTATCTTGCCTGAATGTGCAGATACTGAGGAAGAGAAACTGATTCGGTGGCCTCTCACTTTTCCTTCCCTAAAGCACTGGCAGGAGGAGGGGCATCTAAGAATCTTTGCCTAAGATCCTTGGAGGATAGTTACAGTTACAGTATGATGGGAATATAAGAATGCATTTCCTATGGGAGCTAGAAGACAAATGAAGCTCCCGTTCTCTGACCGTGTGTCCTCCCTGCTTGTCCCCTCCATATGTGCCCAGCAGCTCAGAGCTCTTGTCTTCTCCCCTTTTCTCCTTAATCATTCTGCCCTAGCAAAGTCTCTGAATCTCATTTACTGAGGAGACCAGAGGGCGAGCTGGAATCCTGGGGGATCCACACATCATAATAGAAGGAAACTGTCTCATGTGGTCATATGTGGGGCTTTTCAGAGGTGGCTGGATCTAGAGTGTGATGCCGGGATTAAATGTGTGATACTGAGATCAAGGGTGTGTGATTGCTAAATTAGTCTGTGGGTTAGTTTGGCTTAGTTCTGGGTGTGGATAATGGGAAGGCCCATCCTGGGTGTGTAACCTAAGCAGAATATAAGGGACAGGGGCTGGGGATATAGCTCAGTGGCATAAGTGCCTGCCTGGCAAACACAAGGTCCTGAGTTCAATCCCCAGTACTGCAAAATATATATCAGAAAGAGGGCTGCTGCTGTTGTTTGTTGCTGTCTCTTCGATACTTTGCTGCTTTGCTGCCTTCTGCCCACCATGAACCGTTTCTCCTCTGTGATGCCCCCTGTTGTGCCACCCTGCCTTGCAGCCAGACAATTATAAATTAAAACCTCCACAAACTGTGAGCCAAATAAAACTTTCCTCCCTTAACTTTGGGTGTTGGCTATTTTGTCTCAGCAAAAGTAATTGAGAAAAGTAACTGAGACAGAAAGGGAAGAACTTATAAAGGAGGATGAGAAGGAGCAGCCAGAGGATAGAAACTGGAGAGAAGAATGTCCCAGCAGGCAAAGGAAGCTGGAACTTTAAGAACAGAGGGAGCTGAGGCCGAGTAAGATTGTTCATATATGAGAGACTTCATTGTGTTTACAAACTGAATTTGCTGGGAAAGAGACACAAACAACAAAAAAAGCAGGACTGGAAGAGAGAAAGGAAACAAGATTTAAGAAGGGCAGAGGAGACACTTCACTTCTCAGGGAAAAGAATGAGCCTTTAAAGGGAAACAAGGAGTTGAAAAAGAGAAATGATGCTGCATAGAAACTGAAAGAAAACTGGGATATAAGGATCAGAAGTTGACAGCCCACACCCAAAAGTTTCTATTTTGTCCAAAGTAGGAGACAAAGTCAATGGCCTGTAGGTTGAGTGGGTCAGGACAGGACACAGACTGGCTTCAGGACAGTGGTCCAACAGTGAGCAACAAACTCCTCTTTCACCTTGCAGGCCAGCTGCCCCAGGCCACACATCCTAAAGGCACTTCCTTCCTCTTCACTTGTCCCTTCTGATGAGTGCTCCTCAGCTACACAAAGGGCCATCATCAGCCCCACTATGTGTTATGATCACCTGGTGAGATGCATTTTCCCTCCACTGAGCCTGTTTCAGTGGCAGCTGTCTCTTGTAGTTGTTCATTGTTTCCACACTGCTTCATAAACACCCTGCAAGCAGGTGCCTTGCTTCTCTTTACCACTATGTTGTCAGGGCCTAGAGCATCACCTGGAACTTGTGGGTGTACCACATACATGGCTGAAAGCTGCTGCAGCCTCTTTTTCTGCTCTGAATGGACTTCTCTTACGATGATTCAGGGTGACAGCAATAGAGGCCACTCTTTTGTGGGTTGTCCTTTTTATTCTTTTGGCAGTACTGGGGACAGAACCCAAAGTCTTCCCACTGAGCTCATCCTAAGCCCTTTTTATTTATTTATTTTTTAAATTGTGAGACAGGGTCTTGCTAAGTTGCCCAGGCTGGGCTCACACTTGCAGTCCTCCTGATTCAGCCTCCCAGAGAACCAAGATTATAGCCCTGCACCACTCCTATGCCTGGCTTATGAGTTGTCCTTTGCAAATTTATTTCCCCTCCTTTTGCACTTTGAAAGGTTACTTCCTTTCTCTTTTGCCTGGCATTCTAAATTCTAAAGAGAAGTTGTGTAGGGAGCAGCTGAAGCTGGAAATTTGTCATATGTGTGTGGGCAAGACAAGGCCAAAGTGCCTACAGCAGTCAAGTTACCTCAGTCCTGAAAAAACATCTTGCTTTAGTGACAATTTCAGTTACTAGTTGCTAGGCAACCTTGTGTCTCATGATACTAACTTTGCAACAGGATAAATAAACACCCTTACTGCTGTTCAGTTCTCCTCCCACCAGGAGAGAGAGGACCTCCACCTGACCTGAATCTTGTCTCTTGTCTATATTTTCCTCATCTGGCCACCATTTTCACAGGATCGCTGAGAGCCCCAAGTTGAGACAAAGTTGTACCTAATAATTAAAATGTTAGCTGCTTGGAGCTGGGGATATAGCTCAGTGGAATAAGCGCCTGCCTAGCAAGCGCAGGGTCCTGAGTTCAATCCCCAGTACCACCAAAAAAAAAAAAATGTTAGCTGCTAAAATTTCTTTAGATTTATAGAACCCAGAACAACTGGTGACCTTTGGATTATGTCACAATGTGAGATGTCCTTCCTTATTCTTTAGCTCTGCACCAGCTAACACAATGGTGTAAATTGCTGTAAGGTTTAACTTTCAGAAAACAAATGTCTGTAACCAATGGAACTAGCCCTTGGAGGTCAAGGTCCATTGTAGTGCTCTGGCCAGAGAAGAAAACAGGAAAGAAAGGAGACACACACCCTAGGTGATGAATACCCCTCTTACCTACATCCCCAATGCACCTCCTTTCCTCTCTGTAAAACTCCTTGTGTACTTGAGTTCCCCAGGATGGAGCTTTGGGGATGTTATATTCCCTGTCCATCTTCTAGGACTCTAGCCTATGAATAAAACTGATTTCTTTCCCACAAATTCTTGCCCCCTGAGTGGAGCCAGTAACAGTTAACAGTGTGGATCTAGGGTCTGGAATTCTTGCACTGTACTGTATAATTCCAAAGCCACCTGACCAGCACACAGGACCTTGACTGGCCACCCTGACTTCCATCTGCCACCAGCCACTGGGGTCAGGAAGTTGACGGAGAAGCAGAGACCAGGCAAGCGTTGGCGTTGGTAGGTTGCCAGCTTCTCTCTGGTTTGTCCCCAGTTCTCTAATTGCCTAAGACATTTCCAAAGAACATCAGTGAGCTTTTGCAGTTCAGAATAGTTTCAGAGGAAATGATTAAGACATCTACAGGGAGGAATGGGGTGGGAGAGCAATTACTATCCCAGCCCCTCTCACTTCTCTAAAAGGCATTTCTGGGGAGTCAGTGTCAGAACTACACCATCCTTCACCAGGAATTCCCAAGATTGTGGGCTTTTTCAGTATTTGCCTTTGTTCCAACCAAGATGCTGGGTAAGAAATGCAGTTCATAATGTAAAAGTTATGCATAAATTTGCATAAGTATGAAATATTGAAGGATCCAGGATTGGGAATCAAGCAAACAAGTCTTTGTCTTCAGTTTACTGGGCACTGGCTTCTATACCTCGAACAAGACCCTTCAGATCTCTCGGGCATCTTCTAAATGCTTTCAAGAGATGATGCATGCGTTAGAGCTCTGATGAAGCTCTGAGATCCCCAAACACGGAGCATCATTAAGAGCAAACCAAGGAAGTTCTGTTTCCAGTACAAGCACCTTCTGAAAGGGGCAGCTGCTGTCCAGAGGGTACTGCGGGACATGTACTGAGCTGGCTGGGTGGGGAATAAAGTTTGGTGTTGGTAACGGAGGAATGTTGAATTCCTGTGGGTCACAGAGAGGAAGAATGTGGAGTTCTTGGGGGAAGAGAAGATGAGAAGAGTGGGAGAAAGTGAGGAAGGAGTGCTAGCCCGGATATAAAGGTGGGAGAAGCAACAGATAGAAACTACTCAGAAATGGGGAGGCAAAGACGTTGTCAGAACAGGGCTGTATTATATTCAGTGTGCAGTTGTTTGCATGTAGCTCTGTGAACATTCTGGTGGCCTCCTGCCCAGTTCTTAGCAAAGTTTCTGCCCCTGCCAGTGGTTTAGTGAGCAGGTTTGCTTTGGTGGTAGGGGGAGCCAGAGGGGTTCACTCAACTTTAGGTGAGTGAAGTGCAGTCTTCCCACCCACAAAGGCCGCGGGCTGGTGCTGACAGGGAAGAAACATGGCCTCCTCCAGAAATCACAGACATCCCAGGGAGGGCTTTGCAAGGCCCTGAAATAGTGTGGAATGAAGGTTTCAGCTGATCTCCACCTAGATTTCAAAGGTCTAAGAGACTGCTGATCAGCATTAGGAGATTATATATAATTTGATTTAATATATAGCAAGTTTAATACATTAGTGTTTATATAATAAAAACCATTATAGCCAGGCATGGTGGCTCATGCCTATAATCTTAGCACTCAGGAAGCTGGGAAAGAGGATTGAGGTAGCAGAATCATTGTGAGTTCAAGGTCAGCCTGAAGTGCATAATGAAACCCTGTCTCAAAAAGAAAACAAAAAAACAAAAAAACAAAAAAACATTGTAGTGAATTTTTTTATGCTTCTTTGTCACTAAGTTTTAAAGATCAGAAGATTACGACACTTCAGGGAACTTATTTAAGATTTAAACATGCAGCTTGTGGGTCCATGAAGGATGGATACGTATTAGTGGGAAGTTTATTGCACTTTTTAAAACTTGCTTAGTAAAACCTACAACTTTGAACTGTAAGACACAAATTTTTAAAAAGACCACAAAATTTCTCAAAATAGATTAGACTACAGGAAACATTTCATGAAACCACTAAGATACTAACCAATGCTATGGCTAATATTAAAAACTGAACATTTTATTTAAATTATAGCTATACTACACTACATGGTGAACGATACAAACACAATAACCAACCTCAAACGAGCAACAAAGTTACAAGGCCCACAAGAATCAGAATACCATGGAACAAGTAAAAGATTCAGGAAGGGAGAGAAACCTTTGCATAATATAAAAGCTGTTTACCAGTGTTTCTACTGTAAACCTCACCTACATGTCAGAATGAAAAGGCAATTGTGTATGTGACAGCAATCAGAGACCACAGTGCAGACATTTAACATTTGGCTGGTGGATTTTAGTATAACAGAGTATGACTTAATATTTATTATACAGTTACAATGTAAAGCAGAACTAAAAACAGACACACGTCAATACACTGCCCTTGGCAATAACTGGGTTAGATAAATCTGTAGGAAATAGGTAAATTGTCAAATATCTTTTCTTAAACCAGCAGAAAAAAAGATGTATATTGGTATATATTGGATTTTTTGTACCACTATAGATTCAAATGTGAAATTCTCATAATTTTGCAATATATTATTAACATTTGAGTATACCCCCATATAGATAGAATTAATACATGTGTATATATATAGAATTTATATATATTATTTATATATACACACCACTAATTTTTTAAAAATTTATTTTAAAGACAAAAGAATGGAGACATATGAACCAGAAGAAGCCATAAACAATATCGAAAATACAAAATTATACAGAACATAACAGGGAATTAGCACTGGACATTGTATTACATAATGTTATCTTCACATTAGTTAACACATAAACATTAAAGGAAATACCAAATTATAGAGAAGATAGTAGGGAATCAGCACTGGATGCTGTATAATATAAAGTTATCTTCACTTCTGTTAATACAAAAATGATTGAGGAAATACAGAATTATAGAGGACACAGAAGGGAATTAGCTCTGGATGCTGTCCTACATAATGTCACCTTCCCCTTTGTTACTCAGTTACACAGATGATGGCCCATTTGATCATTCAATTTTCTCCTCCCTCATCTCCGCTGCCCTACAACTCAATCAGTCATCTTCTCTGTGATAATAACTGTATTCCTGGGTTTATCTATACCCCTGAACTCTTGCCTTGGGAAGAGATATAGCTGCCTCAGACTATACTATAGCATACATGGGTGTATACAAACTGCCATGGTCAGAGGTGGAAAAGCACCTATGCTCACAGGGGACTGCCCGGCTCTGCCCCGTTGCCGTGCTATGGGTGGGGGCGGGTCCAGTCCGTGGGGCGTCCTCAGCGGGGCCCATAGTGGAGCAGCCACCACACCACTAATTGAACAGGGAAATTTAAAATATACTTTCAAATTGAATAAATCTTACCCAAAAACTGCATTTAAATACTTGGAAAGTAGGTGGGCGTGGCGGTACACACCTATAATCCCAGCACTTGGGAGGATGAGGCAGAATTGCTTTGAGTTTGAGGCCAGCCTGGGCTACAAAGTGAGTTCAAGGCCAGCCTGAACTACACAGTGAAACCCTTTCTCAAAAAGACAAAAAAACCCTCAAAACTTGGAAGGTATAAAAAAATGAAACTGTAAAACAAATAATTGAGCTACACTATTAACTAAACTTCCCCAGAACTATGTCTGAAAATGTGGACACAGAGAGTGCATACACTTGTGACATTTTGGTGGGAAGACATTCCCATGAGGGCCACTTGGTCTCTGTGACTCCTGCCCCAGGAGAAGAATTTCTAGATATGAAACATACACAGTCTCTTACAGTTTTGTTAAGTCACCATCTTTGTCACGTTTAAGGTTAAACTTCTATGTCTGAATCTGTTTAGCACATTCTGAAACATCAATGTTTAAATCAAGGATTTTACACATTTGCCATTTATTTCACGTTCTCTGTCCAAGTAGTAGCTTCCTGTCTTCGTTGTACCTTAAATAGCTATGATGTAATCCAATTTGGGTTAATTAGTAAGACATATTTATTCTATTCCATTCTGTTCTACTCATTTTTAACTTTCCTTTAATATTTACTGTGTAAATGTGCACTGATTAAACTAGCGAAAATTGCATGATTTAATGAATGCTACACATTTCCTATTAAACAAAATCAGCTTTATCAAGTATTAAATACACAATATTTTCCTTAGCTTAAATTTTTTGAGTATTTGTCTTCTATTTTTCTAGTCATTATAACCTTGCCAATAACTACATTATCTCAGTTTTCTTTTTGGACTGCAGATTCTAAACTTTGATGCGTAATAATATTTATGCTAAATGCACTCAGACAACAAAAGTTCAAGTAAAATCAACTATATCCACATCTATTAGATCAAACACATATCTAGATTTTACTTCTGTATGTTACACAAATGCATTGTATATTCTTAAATAATTAATGCTTACAATATTAACTTGTAAGTCTTTCCATGTAAAGTGATTTACACAGGAACATGAATCGATCAGTGTTTGCTATAGACGGCAACATTACTGATTTTCCCTTTTGTGCCTGCTGGTTTGCTCTTCCTGATTTCCACACACTACTGAATAAATCCTGCTTTGGCTGTGAAATCTGGCTTATTGCTATGGCGGTGTCATTTCCAGAGAACAGTGAGAAAATCGCAGCTGTCTTGAATCTTTCAGCTGTTTTGATAACTTTACTTTTCAAGGTAAAAACTGAGTGAGGGTAGTCTTTTAAAATCCCAAGGCTCTCTGATGAGTGGGGACTTTGCCTCACCAGAATAAGGTTTATTCGGCTCCCTGCCCACCACAAATGCTGAGGCTGTCTGTTTGGTAATTTATGTATGTGGAGATTTCGAGGTCTTTCTCTGTGTTGGTCTGAGCTGTGCACAGCCTTCTCCTGGCATGCTGTGGTCTCTCATAGCCAGCCTGGGTGCACACGAACTGTATGGGCTTTGCCATCACCGTTTAAGGTGCTGTGAACTAAGAGTTGGGAGTGCTTCGCTCTGAGCTCTAGCCTATTGGAAGGGTGTTTTCGCAGAATCCTGGAAGTCTGAAAACCCATCCTCTAATTCTTTTTGGGGATAATTCATCTCTTTCACCACGTTTGGACTTGGTTCTGTAAGTATATTTATAGGTGACTTCTCAAGAAGTCTCCCTAGCTAGGGTGCAAAGTTTGTCTCTTCTTGTCAGTAGGGCCGTATCCTTTACGCAGAGCTGAGCAGCTGCTTCATTAACAGTGAGCTCGTGAAGTGTGAGTTTTCCATCCCTTCTCTTTCAGTCAAATCTGCCATATGTGGTAGTATATTTTCAAAACTCCTCCTCTGTGTGGATCATCACTGCTCATCTCAAAGATGGGACCAATCTTTTTAGTCAACTTCTTGTTGACTTTCAGCAGGTCTTTCCCTTCATTCAAGTCACTTTCTGGCAGGGCCTGGCCACGCACTCCTCGCCCTTGGCCACAGAGCGCAGCAGAAGCATCCAGCATCTTGCTCCTCTCTCTCTAGGGCATGTTGGGAAGCCAAAGGCTGCTAGGGAGAGACTGCTCTCTCAGGAGCATGTCGGTCTGGCCAGAAGCTGTTCTCACCAACATTCTGCAGTGCCAAGCTCCCCACCACGTCTGACTTCCCGTCCCAAGTTCTGCCATAGGTGGTAGCAGCACATTTGGGGATTTTAAAACGAGGTTGCTGAGCACTGCTGCCTTTTCAGAACTGCAGGCTAGTCCCAGTCATGTAGTGATCCGTCTGGTAATTTATGGATAGGTATGCATTGACGGTAAGGGAGGTCAGGGGCTGATGGAAGAGGCCAGGGCTGTCACACAGTCTCTCACAACCTTCTGTGGCCTTCTAACAGGAAAGGGCCTGCTAGCCCCCCAGTGCCATGACTTCCAAATTTCCTCTTCAGCTTCGCAGAGGTGCTGGACATCATCACCACCTGGTTGGATAAAGGCATCAAAACAAGAAAGCAGATCGAAGTCGGGTGTGGTGATGCGTGCCTATAACCCAAGCAGTCCATAGCAAGTTCAAGACCAGCCCGAACTATATAGTGAGACCTTGTCTCAAAAAAAACTAAATGAAACAAATTGCCTTTTTGCGATATTTTATCCAGCTGCAACTTCCTCAGGGTCTAGGGGTAAGTCCACAGCCATTACTGTGGATGGAGTCAACACGGCCTGCAGTGGCAGTGGAGCTGGGAGGGTGCTGCCCCGGAACTGCTCTGCCCTGACTCCAGAGCTTGCCCCAGGCGGGAGAGGAGGCAGTCTCGCAGCCCTCTCCTGCTCCCCGGCCGATGCCCCTCTGTCAGACAGTGCTCGTAGCTACTCCAGGCTCACCGAGTGGCCCATTAGCAGGTTCTTGGCAATTCCTTCCCATTCCCAGACTGTGATCATGATCAGGAGGCCATGCCCCCTTTTGACCCTCTTGCTGATATCAGTGTCAGAAATGGCCATGTGTATAGTTGATGGCACTTAAGTCTGAGTGTGCCTGGGTAGAGTAGAGGGTAACTAAAAGGAGTCCAGGTCTGTTCTCTCTCCTCCGGTTTGTGAAAGGCTGGGTACCTCAGCTTGGTTCCTTTTCCTCCTGTGGTCGCACGTCTGCCCCCCACAGCCAGTCAGCCTCCATATTTCAGTTCCACCTTGGCTTTCAAATTCATTCATTCCTCTCCACCCCTTTACCTAATTTAGTACAAGTTTTCAATCTCTCTGTACCTGGACCAGTATATTTTTGTGGGCCCCTAATGCCCCTCTGTCCCTCCATTGGCTGCCAAAAAAAAGACCTGTCCCTTCCTGCTATAAATCTTTTAGTTTTCTATGACTGAAACAGCGAAGTCCAGGCTCCTCACCACTTAGCATGGCCACAGCTGTACGCTGCCCCCCTCAACAACCTCAGCCCTCAGCCTTCTCCCATCCCTGTGCACCCTGCCGGTTCTCTCTGAAGCCTGAGTTCCAAGGACTCCCTGGCCCTCTCTCATTTTCTTGCCTGGGACTCATTCTTCAGCTAACAAGGATGTTCACAGTATGCAACTGACCCACCAGTGGGGCTCAAGGCTCTAGCAGCTCTGTGCTGTGTACACAGTGTGTGCTGGTTGTCATGACACTGCATTTGCATAGCAAGCATTCTGTTTTTATTTAGGTATTATGTAAGAATCAATAAAAATGGCAGAATTTTCCATAAATGCATAATCTACAAACTCACACGAAATTGAGAAGAAACATCAAAGACTATAAATCCTTTTATTTTAATAGCTTGGAGGAGGTGCACGGGGACAAACAAAGTGGGGTGTTGAAAAATATCTCTTTTCTCCCTCCAACCTACTGCTAGAACCACAGTCTTTGGGATGGGTCTTGAACACATCCAGAAAAGCCAATTGCTTCTTTAAATTCCCCTGTCAAATGGCATGCAATTCTATACACTTTCATTTTTGTGAAAAAAATAAGGGACCATTTACCAGTATATTTCTTAAATTATTAATAACTACTAAAATTTGATGTTCTTAAGCTAAAATTAGCTGTCCCCTAGAGTTTGCTGAGAACTTCAGATAACATTCTGCCAGAAAGTCTAGCTGATGGGTAGCCTCTGGCATCGTTCTTGCAATGCAAGGAAAAGCCACTGGTCTTTATGGACGCAGTCTTGAGTAAGTCATGGTGTTCTGCTGTTGTGACTCTTGATTGTTTTTTAAGAGAAGAACATACAAGTTTTATAAATCTAATATGCAGAGGAATATGAACTCAAAGAGGGGGAAGCTGGCTGAACCTTACACAGAGCTTAACAAAGGGACAGACTTTGGGCTTCTGAGGGAAAGGAGGAGATACAGGCTGGGGAAGGTTTCAGGGGAGGGTGTGCACAATGAGGAAAGGCCATTGTTGGTTGTTGGTTTTTAATTATATATTATCGTGAGTTTAGCTTCTTTGCCAGTTAAATTTATTATGGGGTAATTATCATGTGTACACATGTTAACACAAAGAAGTATTTTGGGTCAGTTTTTTTTTTAGTAAGTTGACACGTACATATTGTTGAACCATAAACTGTATCCATTATACCTGTTGTTAAAGAAGATACATAAACATGTTTAAAAATTTAGATCTCTGTTCTGTGTCACTTTGTGGATATTTTATTTGTGAACTTGTGAGCTTTTTGCTGCTGTGGTGGTGGTGGTGCTAGGGATTGAATCCAGGGTCTCAGGCATGCTTGGAAAATGCTGTACCATTGGGCAACATCCCTAGCCTGTGTTTAAAAAATAGAACAGGGCCAGAGATGTAGCTCAGTGGCACACTGCCTGGCAAGCTCAAGGCCCTGAGTTAGATTCCTGGTACACATACAAAATGCAATATTGTGTGAAGGTAAACATAAGGACATAAATGAGATGCCTGTGAATTTATTTAAAAATATTGCTTTATAATATTTACAGACATTGTTTTGAACATATAGAATTATAAGTTGTTTTATAATATAAAATGTGAATAAGCTTGTACTTCTCTGTACTGAAGAAATGGACAGACTAACAGCAGCTTGATAGTCACTCATTTCAATGGGGTTTTCTCTGACAATACCCTTATTCTGGATTGTTATTTTGTATCATGCTGTAATGTGGACAATGTGCTTATGGTTCCATAAAGAAGACAGTATCTGAACATAAATCCTGCAAAATTAAGAAGGTAGCTGAGCCTTGTCATGCTGTTGATCATGCTTCTCTCAGTGTGATGGCTTATCACACCATGTCAGCTCTCACATTAATCTTGAGTCTGATTTATTTCATTACAGGACTCAGCTCTATCTACACCTGCTCACCCATCACCGCCTATTTCCTTTTTTGGCATATTTGTCTGCTCAGAGTAAGAAACTGCATCTATTGGCTAGCAAAAAATGAAAAATAATGATAAAATCCTATTCTGACAAAGTTGGGGTGAAATTGATCCACCCACATGGCCAGTGTTAAAAACATTTTTTTAGAAAGCAAATGATAATACATTTTCAAAATTATTATATCCATTGATTCAATAATATTTTTAGAAAGCTAACACAAAAAGCAACCTAAGAAAGATCTGAATGCCTACATGTATTTGCCTTTGTATAACAGATAAGCATTGAGGATTTCCAGGAAGATGATGACCAGGTAAGTAGCAGAGAAAGATCCTCCCAGAGGATTGCCACCCAGACACTGGAATATAGCAACACGAGAAAGACAAGAAGGAGAGAAGCGGGTCCAGTGGACCCAGGAAGGATCTGAAATGAGAATTGAAGCCCTCAGAAGGAGTAAATAAGACCTCTCCTGGAGGAAAACCTTGGAGGGCTGCCATGGCGCAGTTAGAGGAAGAGGAGGTGGAGAAGGAGGGAGTCACTGTTCCATACACACCCTTGGCCTGCTCCCTCATTCTGGCATTTCCGCTATGGAGGCCCATGCTCATAGGAGCCTCCTGACTTGGCCAGGGGACAGCGGAGTTCTGAGAGCTGGGCCAAAGCCGGAGTGGAGAAGGCACAGCCCGGAAAAGAGGCAGTGGTGGTTGGGAGGTGTTGTCAAACCCAGTGTGAGGATGAAAAGTTACAGCTGCCATTAAAGCAGCACGCCCACTCTGCAGCAACCTTTCTAATCAGTGCCCTGAGGCAAGGTGGAGTCAAAGCAACCAGTAAACAGCCCACCACACCCAGCTCTATGCCTGCCCCAAGGCTGTGGCCTCCTACCTCTCCACTGTTTGAGCAACTACCAGCAGAGAGCAGTGGCAGTGACCCCAGGGCCACAGCAACTCCTAGGGATCCAGCCAAAGAACAAACAGGAACTGAAGCACAACAGTAAGAGAGAGCTGCAGATGGAGGTGGATCACACGGCCCCACGTCCTTCTCACTCCAACACCAAGCAGGAAGCATGAGCTGAGTTACCAGGCTTCAGCTCCCATCCTGAACTCCCTCTGTCAGCACGTTGAGTCTTGGCAACCTGCGAGCTCAACATGTGTTCCCAACAGAAATGGGATGAGTCCACAAGCTTCAGGACCCACCCTAAACTACTAATGTGAGCACCAAGAGGGACTTCATACTGCTTGCATATATGAACCTTGTATGAACCCATAGCAACAAATTGCATGAAAAGCAGCAGTCCTGAAGTCCAAGAGACAACAACATACTCTACACAGCAGACCAGAGAAAATCCTCCAATTATCTCCTAGAACTAATAACTAAACTTAGCACACACCCTGGACTACCTCAGTGAGCACAGGTAGGGAAAACCTCACGCCACTTGTGCCCAGCATCATAAGTGCACCCAATGCCCAGCTGTATGGGGTGGGGAGCAGCAGCATTGGAGATCGAGATGTGGGAGGAGGCGAAGACCTGGAACTAGGGTGCAGACCTGGTACTCTAGCTGGGTGGGGATAGCCTCCAAAGAGTCATAGGAGGCCTGCAGGGAGACACTAGTGGCCTATGAGGGGACCCTGGGGGCCTTGACAGGGAGCTCAGCAGCCTGAGGGGGGAGGAAGACTCCCTCTAAGCTACATGAAAACCCTGAGGTCTTGAACTGGGCCTCCAGGAGCGCAGTGATGGGGTGGAACCCAGCAGTCCTTGAGGGTAACCTGTTGGACTCAGCTGGGCCTCTGGGAACACTACAATGAGGCAGAGCCTGGCGGTTCACTGGGTAACCCCGCTGACTTGATCAGACCCCCCAATGGCCTTGAGGGCTTGTCAATCAGGGTTTGACCATAGTGAACCTGGTTCCCTGCCTATCTACTGTCTTTGAGAATGGGTGCTCTTCCACCTCCTGCCATAGAAATTTGTGTACACCCATATTTGTTACAGCATAATTTGAAACAGCCATGTCTCTTCCCAATTCAAGAGCCCAAGGGAGTAAAAAAACCAAAAAATACAGTTATTATCAAAGGGAAGATGACTGATCTGGTGGGAGAACAGCAGAGATGAGGGTGGAGAAAACTGATTAATCAAACGAGCCATCATCTGTATAACTGAGTAACATATAAGAAGATAACATTATGTAATACAGCATCCAGAGCTAATTCCCTATCTTTTCTATAATTTTACATTTCCTTTATTGTTTTTGAGTTATTCTGATTTATATGTTTCCACTGTTTTGTCTTTAAAATAAAATTTAAAAAAAACAGATAAGCATTGAGTTATTTGGAAGTCAAATAGTGGGGACTACAAGTACATTTCAGAATTACTTGGTGGGACAGTATGGCAATAGAGTAATACTCAGGACGAAAACATCACAAGGTAATTATTGGGAGAGAATTTAAAACAAAACACAAAATTGAATTCAAAATTGTGCCTATGCCATGTTCACATGACATTACCTGATTATGTGGTTGGACTGGGAGAAAACATGGAAATATGATTTGGATATTTCAGTGTGAAAGAGCAGGTTTCAGGGCTGGGGATGTAGCTCAGTGGCACAAGCGCCTGCCTGGCAAGTGCAAGGTCCTGAGTTCGATTTCCAGTACCAAAAAAAAAGAAAGAGCAGGTTTCATCTTTCTCTACTACTCAGCCTTGCTCTTAAATATAAAATAAACACTTTTTCAAAAATTTGTGTATCAGACTTCCGGGAAGATGGCGACCGGGTAGGCAGCAGAGAGAGAACCTCCCAGAGGATTACCACCCAAACAATGAAATATAGCAATATGAAGACAGAAATAAGGACTTCCGGGAAGAAGATGACCAGCCGAGAGAGCGAGTATGGAGGGAAGAACGGCTTCAGCTCCTGAACCCGACAGAGAACGCGCTACTCAGACAAACTGCACCAAACCGGGCAGCGCTCCTGGATCCCGCTCAGAACCCCACCCCCGCAGCCAGCGCTACGCGAACTGGAGCAACAGCGACCGGCCGGCGGGATTTCTGAGTCGGGGAAAATCTCCATCCAGGGAAAAACATCTGAACGGCACTCCTGTCTGCACGATCACAGGGTGAGTTAAGTGCGCACTCTAACTGGTTTTTCCTGAATCGGGAAGAAGCTCAGCCTAGCGAGAGACATCAAAGCAGCTTTAAGGACTGCAGGATCTCCCGGGTAGGAAGACCTACTTAGGCGCCCCAACGGGTTTTGTGAGGGGGGAAGGAGCTCCACCCAGGGAGGAACACTTGAGTGGCCTATCTGCAAGAATCCTGGGGTGGCAAGCTGTTTATTCGCCCCGGCCAGGTCTTGGGGTAGGGAGTAGAAGCGGAAATCTCAGCAGACAGCTTAAGGGACATTCTCCCAAAGAGAAGTAACCATTGGAGCAGCCTCTGCAGCAGACCTTTGCCTGCTGAACTGTCTGTGGAATTTACAGCTCCACATTTTGAATCTGATACCCAAAAATGGGAAAACAGAGGAAC
>PVLD010018416.1:0-39061 GCA_004027595.1 Dinomys branickii | reverse complement strand
CCTCCCCTCCTCTCCTCTCTCTCATTCTCGCTCCATACTAAAATTTGAGGACTACTGCTCTGAAGAGAAGATAATTTAGTGTACATAGCCAGGCTTCTACTATAGCATTATTTGGCATGGCTTGTAACAGGAGGCAGTTCCACTGCTCTCTAAGAATAACTTTTTAGGTCTTAGGAGACCTTTGGAGTCATAGTCATCTCTTAGCAAGGGAGCTCTGGTTTGCAGTAGAAGACCTGGTCCTGTCAATATCTGTTTTATAAGCAAACAATAATAGTAAACATTTCCATACATTCATTCATTTCCTTTCCTAGCAAGTCGTTAAGGGAGGGGAGCCCTGCTGTATAATTAATAAAACTGAGGGACATGGAAGCTAAGCACATAGTCAAGATTAAACAGCTAAATAAGCCAACATTTGTTTTTTTATTGAAATTATTTTTATATTAAAAAATTCCTATATTCAAACTAGCAAAAAGCACACAGGCAGGGAGTCAGGAGATTTGGGTGTGACCTGACCCATGGTTACTAGATATGTGACTGTGACTGGTCACTAAACCCCTTGGTTCTCATTTCTTCTCCCTCAGTGAAATGACATTCCAGAACCTTCCAGGGTCCTTTCTAGCTTATAAAATCTCCTGTACGCTTCTTACTAATCTCCTTTAATGTGTTTAGTACATTTATCAAGTCTTTTAAAAAATGCTTAGTACACATCAAAGAATGATTATCATTAAAGATTTGTTTCAAAATTAAAGTACTTTGAATTCCTACTTAACACACATCCATATAAATTAGTTTCTGTTAGGCGGAGGGACAAATATTTTAAAGATAGGCATCAGATTGCTAAGGGTTTATTTAATTTGTTTTTCTTAATGTACCTAATGCGATCAAGGAGGGGTGTCCTGCCTCAGACACCTTGTGTCCTGAGAAGACGCTGCCAGAAATGCTGAATAGCTTAGCTAACTCAGCCGAAGTGAGGGCTTCCTGCTTTAAAATGAGGTGAAAGCTCATACAACTATTCATCTGGCTGTGAAAATTTCCTCTGTCCCTGGAGATGCGTTTTCCCAGTGGATGGTACAGACTCCTATAAGCAAGCCCACCCCAAATGTTTCCTATTCACAATGATCTGAAGCACAGCGGAGTCTTGAAAAGACAATTGTCCGGCTTCTTGTGTTGCTTCATGGGCCGTAAGTGCTCACAAAGAGGATTCCTTATGCTTTAATTTCTCTTTATTTTTCTGACTGTAAAGACCCTTGGGGTAAATGCCAGCCCCACAATCCCGCCGTTATATGGTTACTGTCAGCCTGCTCATATGATGCTTCCTGTTCATTAGGCCTCTTTTCATCCGACTACAATGTCCTGGCTTTGCTGCAATTCTTCCTCAACGCCCATCTCTTCAATAGGCTGTGAATAGTATTAAATGGTGTTTATGCTAGCTATTGTTGCCTTTTGTGTGGTTTGTCTAATTCACAGAGAAAAGTCTGCTTTTGTGGGGGAAGACCGGCTACGTCATGGCACACCATGCGCCTTCTGATGGGGCCCAGTCCTGCTGAGTGATAACATTACAGGCCTGAGCTTCTTTGCAACACAATCCTGCACTCTTGCCGCCGTCAATACTCTCACAGGCAGACCGGTTTACTCTTTTTATTAAGAGGTAGGGGGAGATAAAGCACAAACAAATACCAGGCCCTGAAACAAAGCCGAAAAGAAGGGTAAGTTCAACTGATTTGCAACTTACTCAGCCAGGCTGGAAAAAAATCACAGATTTATTCTGTTAACAGCCAGACGTGCCAGGTGTAACCACCAGGGCAACCAATGCTTCACATTTCAGAGCTAAGACTGCAGCATGGTTTCACGGCATTGTTTAAAATGACACTTAATACTGGAGTCACTACTCGCCTGGGCTTTCTCGAAAGGGCTCACAAAAGAGAAAGGATATTGTATTGATGATTACATTATCCTCTGGTTTGCGAGTCTTTGCAGGGCAGGTACGTTGCTATGTCGTGAAAGGGCTTTAGATGTAAGAAGATCATTACGGCTTCAGTGGTAACTGATCCCTGGCAGCTCTCGCTTTTGGTGCTGGGGTTATTTCATACTGCATAATCCCTTTTCCAGCTATCTACAATCTTCTTTATACCCCTAATGTTAGCTTATATTTGAGTTTATTTTTTTCTCCTCCATTCAGAAGGGCAGTGTCTCCAAGACTGAGAAAGGTGCATGGAAAGGGAAAGATTTTACTGCTAGCTGACGGCTCAAGTCCTTCAGTATTGAAAACATGTTTCTGGGTGGTGAGTCCAGCTAGTTTTCCTCACAAGCCAATCCAAGAATAAGACAGACCCCAAGCATAGGCAAGAAAAAACAAAGCAGGGGCCAGGGCTAAACAGCGCTGCAGAGCTCATGTTTCCTGGATGGGGAAGCAGGTAAGCAAGCTGATGGCACTGAAAAATATTGACAAGGTGGGATGATTTTAACTTCTCTTTTAAATGCTAAAAATGTGGTTCTTTAATTAGGAAGCGAAAGTAGAAAGCATCAAATCCCTTGTCTCACCCCCAATCTGAGAAAAGCACAAAAGCTGCTTTTTGAGGGATCTGGAAGTTATTTTTTCTAAGATGATATTAACCCATGAAAAGTTACCCCCGCCAACTTGAGTGACAAGTATTTCCTGTGCCTTGAATAACTTTAGCATTGAGCAGTTTGCTGTGGTAGGATTCAAATAGCTGAGCCTACCATCTCTTGGGAGGAAACACAACACTAGAAAGAAATCAGAATAACGACATACCACTGGGATAAGAGGCTGACAAGCCCCGGTCTGGAGACAGGGCAGCCAGCAGAAGCTGGGATGACTGGAGGGCAGGCTTGTGCTGAATTTGCCCTGGTGACATCAGACCTGAACACTGGATGTGACATGTCAGAGGTGCTAGATTTAGGTGGGTCACTTGCTGGAAGGATAAAACACTTTCTCTAGGGTAAGGCAAGGTAGGGCTCATTACCAGCAAGTAAGTGGCAAAGGCTCTTGCTTAGAGACAAGAACGAATTTGGGGGGACAGGATCTGAGCCTAAAGCATGGGCATCCTGAAGAACTTACCCGTTCCTGAAGAACAGTTTTCTCCTGGCTAACAATAAGAACACTGTGGATGGTGGAGAAGCCAGCCAGAAAAGGAGAATACCTGGATAAATGGTCACACCTGGTGAACAGTGGGTGCTGGAGGACAAAGAGAGGTAGGTGGTTCTTCCATCCAAATTGCCTAGCCAGACTGTTTGGATCTGTTTGGCCAGATTGGCCAACAGAAGCAGGGTGTCCTAGGAAGTAGTTGAAGAAGTCAGGTTCTTTTGTAGAAGAGGGGCTAGCTAACAGAAGGCACCTGAACTCAGTATGATCTGCACTTGGTGAGATAGGTATTGGTTTATTCATTCATTCATTCCTTTATTATTTCAATACTCATTCATTCATGTGATATGCATTTAATGCAAACCATCATATTTATTTGGCAGAACAGGGTATTAGAGATTCTTGTGACTATTAGAAGAAATTGAGAACCCTTACAATAGCATGCCAGGTTCTTTAGTGCAGAAATATTTCAATCTGCATAATTAGGGTTACTAAACTTTTTCCTCATCATGATTAACTAAAGGAGAAGGACATCTGCCTCCATAGCTCTACTGCGACTCTTTAATTGATTGATTGATTGATTGACTCCATTCATGCGTTCACTCATTCATTGACTAACTATCAAGCCACAAATATGTACTTGGAATAGTTTAAACTCTGGTGACAGAAAAAAATCAATTAGAGCACAGTTGCTATCTTTGAGAGAGGTTCATGGTTTAGCAGTAGACTCAGACATGTGAAGAGTAATTCTATGAGTAAAACTACTACATAGAAAGTACTGCTGAAACACAGAGGAAGGTGTTGCCGAGAGGCTGAGATGTGAGCTATCTCATGAGGGAAGACTGGTTGGCTCGACTGATAGGGGAAGCCGTGGTATTCCATGCAGAAGTAGCAGCATCTGCAAAGTGAGCTCTCCATGTGATCAAGGACCTGCGTGCAGGTTGGATCTGATAGGGGTGGGGGTGGGAGAGATGAGAGTAGGGAAGGCACATGGGGGCCAGAGCAGGAGGGTCTTGATTTTATTGATTTCCAAAAGTCAGTCTCTTGTTTTCTTCCATGTGGTCAAGCTCTACTCTGACCTCCACCTTGGTTTGCTTATTTTCTAACCAGTTCCCACTTTCCCTTCTTGAGAACTTGTGGCCAAGCTAGTCCCCACCTATGAGGCCAGCTACAGCTTTCCTAACCCTCTGGCAGCTGTCTACAGCCATCTTCTCCCAGCTGAAACTCTGCAGCTTTTCCAGATGCAAAACTCTAAAGCCTCAGGAACTAAAGGAATTTTTAGAGTCATTAGACTAGTGGGTTTTCAGTTTTCCCTGCCTGACCACACACAACAGATGATCTTTTCCTGCAAGACACAGGTGTGTACTCACGTCATTGCAGTAGCAAATCAGATAGGCTAAAGTCTTGTTCCTCTCTTTCCAACTCTACAGATACCTAAGGAAGTACCAGCAAAAATAAGTGGCATCATCACAGGACTAACAGTGGAACTAGACATTGGCCCTGGTTAAATCATATGTGACAAATGCCTGGACTGAGCTTACATGTGAGCTTGACCAGTGCTTCTACTTAAAATACCCTGGAACCTCAGCTTGAATATTCCTGATGATGCAAATCCCACTCTCATAAAGCAATCATTCATTTCTTGGACAGTTCCAAAGTTAGACAATCTTCTTAAATGCAATTAAAATATTTTCTATGACTTTAGTTCACTTTTCCTATTCTATTTTTGCAGTTACATAGAATAAATATAGGCATGCCTCCACCTTATAATCATTTAAATACCTACAGATGATTATTCCCAAAATAATTTTCTTCTTCCAGTTTAAATATCACAATGACATGGTTTCCATTCTTGAAGGGGACTTCACTTTACCAATTTACCTCTTAAAACATGACACGGAGTTCTAAAACAGTACTGTCACTGTTGGCATGCCAGCAAAGCACACATCAGGGACTATTACCGTTTTTACACAGGGTGAAATATTTCTATTAATGTAATTCAAGATCTCATTAGCTCTGCTGGTAATTTTGCCTATTGGTCAGAGTTGCAATTTTCATATAAATTACTAAAAAGAATTTATTTAAGCCAGTGGCTCAGATGTCTCTCATCTTCTTCTTTAGGTATTTTCAGCTTCCTTGCAGAGGTTTACATGTACCACTATTAAATTCCATCTTATACGTTTTACTGATTGTTTCCAATTGTCAAAATTGACTTGAATATGTATCTGACATCTAATATATTAACTATCCTTCCGACTTTGTGCTGTTACTAAGTCTACTAAGCATGCCTCTTCTATTCTAACCCAAAATTTTAATCAAACTATTGAATAGCTGAAACTAAACACAGAGGCTAATGCCATTCCATTAGAGACCACCATCTTTCTAAGTTGCATTGATTCTAGTTAACATTAGAAAGGCAAACTATTTTAACCAATTTTGAACTTACCAAGCCCATTCAACTTGGCCACTGATATCCAAAATGATATGCAACTCATTTGAAATAAATATGCAACTGATTTGTGATAGTTTTCCAGAAATACAAGATTAAAGGTTGTCATTTTAGTTTTATGCACCCTCATTTACAAGAAAGAAAGTTTTTAAAATTGTTATTCAGAGAAACAGGAACAACAGAAGGTATAAAATGAAAACATAATTAACTTATTAAATGTTTACATAGAGAAAATATCAAGTTAAGAGAGAAAAAACTGGAGGAAAACATCTGGAACAAATATAAGAAAATGCTAATTTCATTAATATAAAAAGAGCTAATATGAGTCAGTGTTTTAAAAAGAGTGAACTGAAAAGAAAATGGGCAAAGGACATGAACAGGCAGGTGTTTCATTAATACAAATAATTAACATGCAAAGAAATGTTCAGTGTCAATCACACTTAAAGCCAGGGAAATCAGAACACAAATGTTGCCATCCTGCATCCATCAGCCTGGCAAAGATTAAAACATACTATTAAGAGCAAGTGCAAAGGAACCCTCTCAGATGATTCCTTGAAAATTGGCACCACCTCTCTGGAGGGCAACTTAAAATTATCAAATGTTAATACACATGTACTCTTTAATGGAACAAGTTTGCTTTAGAGTTTTATCCCACAAATTATGAAGAAATAGACAAGCTGCAAAAGATGGACCAGAACTGTAATAGTTAATTTTGTGAAACTTGAATAGTCAACTTGAATAAGAAATGCCTAAAGGATTGGTTTAGCACAGTTCTGGATGTGTTTGAATGATGGACTTACAGAAGAGAGAAGACCCAGGCTGGGTATGGGTGGCATCAACAAATAGACTTGTTGCCTGGATGGACCACAAAGGGAAAGAAGGAGGTCTCACTTCTGCTTCTTTGGAGGAGCTCTAGGCTTCATCACCTTTGGATGACTTGTCTCCAGGCTGTAGTAGAATCTTTGGCTTCCTGATAAGGAGCTACATGAGACTCTGCAGTGATCTCAAGGCTTTCAACTTTACAGGCTCCACTGGGTCCCTTGTGCACACAGTCCTTCCCAGTTCCTACCACCCTACCCCACCCCAACACATCCCACCTTCTACAAACTCAGTTGTTTTCTGGAAGGCACTGACAGGACTGTATATCACATGCTGGGCAGTTTAAAACAACAGTAATTTACTCTCTTGCAGGTTTCAAGGCCAGACGTCTAAAATCAAGGCAAAGCCATGCTCGCCTTTGCCTCTTTTTGGCCTCTGCGGGTGACTGCCCAACCTTGGCATCTCTTGGCTTGAGCTGTGTCCCTCTAATCTCAGTCTTCAGGTGTCCTTCTCCTATTGCTATGCAGGTCAACTTGGTCACACTCCAGTATGAAGTCATCCTATAATTTCACTGATTACATCTACAAAGGCTTTGTTTCCAAAGAAGCTCACATTCTAAAGTACTAGGGCTAGGACTTCAGCACACCTCTTTGGGGGACACAATTGAATTGGTAACACAAACTCATTCATATATTGCGTTAGAATTGCTGTTTCTATGGTCTGTCGCTCCCCATGGACTGTAAATTCTGGAAGAAGCTTCCTTTTCATTGCTGATGAAACCCAAGGGCCTGGAGCAGTACGTGGCAACTGGTAGACACGCAGTGAGTATCTTTTGAGTGATGCTGGCTATCATCATACGATTGCGCTGTAAAGTCAGATCAGTCAACTCCCTGAGCTCTCACTATCCAACTACTAAGCCTTCTTTAGTTCCCTGCTAAAAGAAAACACAGAGCAGCTGTTGAAATATTCTAGTTTCCTTGTAGTTACATTTCTCACTGAAAACATACTCTGGACATGCTCAGCCTCCAGCGATTCATCAAAATTACCATCTGCGAGTGCCTACTGGTTACAGGTCTAGCAGCTTTTCTCCAGCAAAACAAAGAGCAAACCTGTTCTGCTGAGCTCATAGGGCTGCCCCCAAAGCTCCTTCAGCCTACCGCTCTGTAACGGCGGGGCTACATCCTGGGATCCTCAATGGCTTCACTCGGCCTCCGTTTACTGGGGAGAGGGAGAACCTGACTCCTCCTTGGACGCGAGAAACCAGCCTGGTGGTGATCCCCTGGCCCAGAAAGCAGTAGTAAGTCCCTCTCCCCTCCAGGAGCCAGACTTCTGTTCACCACCTCCTACTCTGGACGTGGAGCTTGGGAGACTTGTGTTCTCTGGCCTACTTAGAGTTTTATTTTCTGTCCTGTTTGTATGTGGAGCCAGGCAATTTTGGGATTTCATTTACATTTTATTTTTTAAAAATCAAAAAAGATATTTTCTATTATATGATAAAAACAACTGGATGTGTTAATATTTTCTCTATTACTTTTAAAAACTGAGTATCCCTATCTGAAAAATCCAATGTACTCCCAAGTCCTAAACTTGCTGAATGCCAAAAGTAACACTTTCTAATAATCTGGTATATAGACTTTGTTTCATGAACAAAATTATTACAAATCTTGCATAAAATTATCTTCAGGCTATGGATATAGGATGTACATGAGATAATAAATGATTTTCATGTTTACAATTGATCATAGCCAAAATGTCAAAAAGCAGTGAATTTCCTGTTTAGATTTGGATTCCATCTCCAATGTATCTTATTATGTATATGCAAATATCCTGAAACAGTTCTGATCCTAAGCATTTTGGATAAGGGATGTTTAACCTGTAAATGTTTGGAGCAGAGAGAAAAATAATCGTGATCTTGCTGCACCATCTTTAAGAGTTCTCATTTGCTTAAAATTGATGAACATTATACAATATAATAAAATACACTAAGTGAAGAAATAAAAATGAGTACATCAGCTTCCACGAGGGCATCTTAAATGTATCTCTGATGATGGAAAAAATGAGATTTGCACTGTTAGGTCTATTTATTTATGAAATTATGAGGGAAAAATTGTCCTAAAATATTAAAATTGATCTGTATGATAATTTCAAAGATCTGCTAATTAAAATTTCATAAAACTATAAGAGAAGAGAAAATTTATTTTGGCTAGTGATGGAGCCTCTCACGACTTTGGTTGGTGTGAATAAAAACTGGGTGAGCTGAAGATGCAAAGGTGAGGTCTTGACCCTGAACCCATGCCGCACCAGAGACCTAAAAGGGAAGAGAAGGTAGTGGAGATGCAGAGAAATAGACAGTTGACCGTGGAGCTACCTGAAAGGGAAGGACAGGCTGGTGGCCACGTTTTAGGATGAGTAACCTGGCTCTGGTGCAGGAAAGCTGCGGACAAGGAGACAAGTGTGGCGGGAAAGATATCGTTATCTCTGGATAATAGGAAATTGCGGGAATGGCAAGATCAAGTGACACTGCAAATGAGAAAAGTTCAGACAGAAGTTAAGTGGTGACTCCCATACCAAAACCTGCAATAAAGGTATTGTATAGATAGAATTGGGCTTAAGGATAAGAGGAATCTAAAAAAGGAAGATCTGTCCCGAATGAGTTCATACGAGATACACGTCTCATATTCAGGCTACTGCTGCTGCTGCCTTCTTTCCTACATTGCTCTCTGACACCTCCTAAGCTTGTGGCAAGGTTGCAAGTACCACATAAGCATTTATGCCCAGGCTTTGTCTGAAAGGAGCGTCAGAGTTAACAAATTGTTTCATACCATGTTGTTCCGGCCGGAAGCCTCCACAGCTCCAGCAGACCAATTTAAACCAGAGGCAAGGCTCTAAGTCTGTGAAGCAGCTCTGCGTCTGCAAACCCCACATATTCTCCGCCACCACCAACTAGCTTCCCATCTCTTAGGCCATCTCCCGTTGTTCCAAATACTCAGCTGACAAAGAAGAGGGGTTGTCAAACTCTTTAGGCTACCTGTTATGTATGACTTTATTTAAAAACCTAAATTTTCTTGAAAGAAGTAAGTTCATCTTGATTTTCAGAGCATTTGGACAGTCACTGAAGGTCTTAGTAAGCAATAATTTTAGGTTCTGCTGAGATTTTATGACATAAACATAAGAGTCCTCTAACACCCCACCTCGCTGCGTACAAAAATTGATTTCCAATGAGTTACAATTTACACAATAAAGAAAACCTTTGTTTTCAATGTACTGATAAGAGACAATATATGCAGCCCTCTCATTGATTAACACTTCTGCTTTCTTAGATTCACTTCTTGGGAGAATCATTAAACATTAAGAGAAAATGATTTGTTCCCATTGATTACATGTTGTGCCTATCTGACTGCCATAGTTTTTATATTATTTATTAATTATTCTATTAATGTAATTTGCAGAATCAATGAATTACCCAGGATCTGACTGTGTGGCTGGTTGTTTTTTGTTTTAAATAAATAAAAGCAATTTTAGAAGAAATAAATCTGTGACAGCAATAGTAGAGAAAAAGGCCAGTGACTCACTTTGTGAATCACCACAAGGGAAAGGGAGCTTCCTCTGATCATGTGAATGGGGAGCTCCGGAAAGCTGCGTTTCTCAAAATGTCCGTTTTTGTACTGTGAAATTCTTAGAATCATTGCTAATTGCAAGCCTTTAGGAAAGATGACTTCCCATTGTTCATTGAAATTCCTTTCTTGCTCTCGTTCATTGCTAAAAGTTGCTAAGTTATAACGGAGCATGGTGAAGCCAGCCCTGATTTGGGTCTTCCCCAAGTCTCCCCTTACCTTTCTGTTCATATTGACTGGGGATTCTGTGCACTTATCCAATTCCAGTAATGCTTCTCTCCCTGCAATGACTGTCAAAAAATTAATTACAATAAGCAGGTAGGTAAATGTGCTCTGTAGTTTGGTTCTAGCTGACTGCAAAACTTTAGTCTTGAAGGAATTCTCTGGGTATTAGAACTAAGTGATCCCTTGGAATCTTCTTGGAAATACATGATTTCAATAAGTGGCTCCTCTTTCCCCATTAGGTTCTAAGGGACTCACCTACTGCTCCTGCCAGTTCTTTGGGAGCATAGGACTGATTATAGTATTTTTCTGATATTTAACTGGTGCTTAAAATAAAAGTTTGTTTTTTACCATGGGGAAAAAAGTCGGTGCTGGGCTGGCTTCATAGTCATCCAACCTGTGCATTCACACCAGGCCCTCTGTTTAGAAAGCTCAGTGCTTGGTTGTTGCTCTGCATTGCTGTCTTAACAGTCTTAGTAATTTTTGAATTGAAGGCTCAGCATTTTTCACCTTTGGGATTCCACAAAGTATGTAGACTGTCCCACTGTGTAACACATGTTCACATGTCAAAAATCACATATGAAGCACAATCTATATGCACAAATCAAAGATTAAGTGTGGAATGACTGCTTCTCTATAGTGTGGATTTTAAAAATTTTTTTTCTTTTTCTTTTTGCAATAATGGAGAAATGCTCAAGACAACAATTTTTATGAATTTACAGAATGAGGACAGGCTAAATCCTGACGATTAACTTTGCTGATAGTGGGTAGAAAATTCCTGATATAATAACAAACTATCCTAGGAGGATGAATGTGAATTTTTCAACTTTTCTGTTAAGCAGTATATTCAGTTTTGTTGTGTTGTTGTTAAGTATTTAATCAGCATTAAACAGTAAAATTGCTCTTGTGTTCAGGTCTCCTGAGAACATACGCTCAGAGAACCTATCCTCTTTTTCAGTAATGTAAAAATCAATACGGTATGTATCCATCATGTGGGTGAGAAAGTATAGTCTATGAAAAGATGCTCAACACCACTAAGCGTCAGAGAACTATAAATCAAAATCAAAATAGAGTATCATCTACCACCTGATAGGATTGTCATAAAAAAACAAAAAAAAAATCAGAAAACAAGTGTGGGCAAAGATGTAGAGAAATTGGAACACTTGCCCACCATTGGGAGGAGTACAGATTGATCCAGCCATTAAAGAAAACAATAGGGAGTTTCCTCCAAAAATTAAAAATGGGGCTACTACATGAATCAACTATCCTACTTCTGGATATTTATTCAAAGGAATTAGGATCAGGAGCTCAGAAAGATATCTGCCTTCCCCTGCCCATTGCAGCATTATTTATGACACATAATGTGGAAATAGCCCAAATGCCCATCGGTGGATGATTGGATAAAGAAAACATGATACACAGTATAGAATGCTATTATGCTGTGAGGAGAAGAAACTACTACTCTATGCTACAACATTGGTGAGACTTGAGGACACTGAGCCAATAAAATCAGCCAGGCACAGAAAAGTAATACTGCATAATTCTACCTATAGGAGGTGTCTGAAATAGTCAAACATACAGAGACAGAAAGAGGAACAGTTGTTGCCAGTGGCTGCAGGAAAGGGAAATGGGGCAATGCTGTAGTTGTGCAAGATGGAAAAGTTACAGAGCTGTCGTACAACTGTGCTTATAGCTGAAAATATTGAACACACTTACAGCTGTGGCAGGCACATAGGTCTCATGTTATGGTGTTCGTCATAATGAAAAAGTCAGCAGGATGAGTTCCTATCATCAAGAGCCACATGGGCCCTTGATTCTTCTATTTTCCCAATACCATCAGTGTTCACACACTCAGATGTGGAATTTTTGACTCTATAAACTATTTCTTCTTAAAATATGATGCACTGTTGAACTGACAATGTTGAAGATGCAGGGGAATACTCCACCTTCTCTCTGATTGCTGAAAATAATGAAAAGACTTACAAAGACAGAAGGTCTTTATATCTTCCCATACCCTTTCTTGCCTAAATAACAGAATGTAAAGTCATTGTACAGCTGACCACCCGCACCAGCTCAGGGAGGGCAGAGCCAGAGAAAGTGGTGAGGGAATTTTATTCTATTATATCTTCCTATGGTTTACATTCCCCCAGTTTTCCACATTCACTTGCACTTTCCTTTGTGTCTCTTCCCTCCATATTACCATTCTTTATTAGACATAGTGTATAATCCAGACTCCTAAGCCATTCCCTTGGGTCATTTTTATTGACTTTTTTCTCAAATGATGGTACTGACTGAACATGTTCATAAACTTCCTTTTCTCTTGTTAATTTGTTGCAGGACTCTTTTTCATCTATAAATTTATGATTTTCTCTCCACAGGGAGTTAATGCAGATCATTTTAGCCTAGTTGGTGTAGGTATTAGTAGGTATTAGCAAACTAGGTTTGCTTCATATAGAAGCTGGAAGTTCCATGCAGTTATAACCATAAATGGGTGGGTTATGGTATTAGTTAGTCTTACTGGCATGCTCTGATTGCCAGGAGAGGAAGGTTAGCACTTTGCTGCCAGTTGATACAATGCCAGTCTTTCTTTCAAAGTGGAACTTCAAGTGTTTGTATTTATCTTTGACTTACCAAGAAGTTATACATTTCCTGCTGTTCTGTGTGTTACATCCTGGAGAAACCATCACCCTGGGACCCATATTGATGTTCCTAGACTTCTGAGATGGATAACTGTGGATCATTATAATATGGTGTAGTTTTATGTTTTTTATGTAGTTTTACAGAGGCAACAGACACTGATCTACATGCTGTCATTTCAGCGGGACACACCTCTCTTTAGGAGACCAGAAAGGATGTGTGGAATGATGCCCTGAAAATTTGTCCTGTGAACATAGGGCTGTCCACTGGTTGCCTGGTGTAACCAGGTGTGAAGAAGTAACCAGAGAAGTGAAAAAAAAACCCTCTGAAAATAGAGATATAGAAGATATATGGGAATTACAGTTACATGCACAAACTATGACTGTAGCTGTGACTTAGTCATCTTTGTACCTTCAGGATCTAGTGGAGAACTTGGCAATAGAAGGGAAGGAATTGATAATGGTTTCTGGGCAGAGCAGAACATCTATTCTCATGCTTTATTTGCTATTCTTGACATCTCAACTGTGGCATGGAAAATCCAGGGTAACCTAGATTCTCACAGACATTTCTGAAACAGGTCATTTCCTTTCTGTGGTAGCTGAAACACTGGCTGCTGAAAAACATTTTTTTTAAATTAGAAAGATCCAACCCAAAATTTGGTATAATTTGGCACTAAATGTCTCTCTGCTGAACTAGTTAATTTAATAGAGATTATGCAAAATAATAATGTGTTATTTGATAGCAAGTACTTTAAAAACTTAAGAGGATAAATGGTTTTAACCATTCTGGCTTCCAAAACAGGCATACATAACAACTCCTAAATTTGGTGTCTTTGAGGCAATATTTGGTGAGTTCTTAATATAAGAACCCAGTTTATATATGAAAATATTTAACTTTATTCAAAAATTTATTTAATCTTTGTTTTTTAGAGCCAGTTTAGTTTTATTTTCAACAAGTTCAATTTACTGACATCTTATTATACTTCTACAAAATATAATCATGAAATTCTTTTGCTCACTTTGGAAGTGGTTTTTTAAATTTTTAATTAATTTTTAGAGTTTTATTTGGAGGTCTTAAATTTTCCAGAAAACACTATCCTGTTGTCAAATTACCACTTGGAAGGAATGATCTTGGTGGATCATTTCCTGCTGTTTGAAAGCTGATGGGTAGAACTAAAGGATGTGTGGACAGTTGTGGCCCCCAAAGTGGTCATTTATTTAGCTGTACCTGAAACTGATGGGTAAACTGGGGGTACACATTTCTGATTTGACCCATTCTGAAGCTGTATGTAATGTCTGGTGACTCTAAATTTTTCTCTGTAGCAACTCATAGGAACCTCAAGCAGGGACTACCAAGCTTTTCCTATGAAGAGAAAGTTCATAAATATTTTCGACTTTACAAGTGTTGTGGTGTCTGTTGCAGTTACTCAGTTCCACTATGAGAGCAAGAAATCAGCCCTAGAGAATCTGTACACGAGTAAGAGGTTTGTGTTCCAGTAAAACTTCCTGGCAATTAATAACATTTAAATGTTATATAAACAAGCATTTTTTTTCACGTCACAAAGCAGTGTATGTCTTTCTATTGTTTCCTTAACCCTTTAAAGATGTAGCTCTAGGCTCACAGATCACGTGAAAAAGAGACGGCCGGCTGGGCTGGGCCTACAGCTGTGATTTATTTACCCTTCACCTAATGCTAACTGGACCGATGGATTAAACAGATCCTGGTATCTCTACTTAGAACACAGATGCTGAAGCTACTGAGCCTGAGCTTGAATCCTGAGTGCTGTTATCACCTGTGTGATCTCAGGCAAAGTTCTCTATGTGAAGAAAATGGAAATGTTGGAAATCCACTTCCGGACTGCTGGGATGACTGGAGGTACTCAGGTAGCTGGCGTGCGGGGCACCCAGCAAATATGAGAGATACGTCGGCAGTTTGTGTTGTTATTGCTGTTAACTACCACAGCTGGAAACGCTGGCTTATTTCAAAACATATGGAAACTAGACCGACCCATGGAATTAGCTCTGGTGATTTTGACTTCAGTCACTTGTCCTCCATCAGGGGCTCTTGCTCATACAGCTAGTGTGACGGTTTATGCTCATGCTTCTATGGGTGCATCCAGAATATGAATTTCCCAAAGAAAACCACAACATTTTAAAATAAAAATTTACAAATACATTTGTAATAAAGTTAATCAGTTATAAGATTTAAAAGAACAACCCAAAGCATCCCAAACTATTATTTTATGAGAAAGAAATATACTAACATACTAACAGAAAGTTTAGTATGTTAATCTTTACTTTATAAAAATAAACTTCATTTTTAAATCCTAGATCTTCCTTCTTTGGGAATATTAATGAGAAGTCTCCTATGTACTATTAAAAATAAACACAGTAGCTTATTGCTAGTTGCTAAAGTAATTGAGTTTATTGTTCTCACTGGATTTTATCTATTCCTCTAGAATAGTTACAGACTCAAGTGAGATCACGTTTCCTTCTGTATAGAGAGACATATCATGGCATCTCTCTCACAGTACAATGTTTCTTCATGTGCCTTGGTTTTTTCCTTATTGAGATTATATCCATAGGTAAAACAAACAAACAAACAAAAAAAAACGGGGAAGTAACTAGGAAGTCACTGCACATAACCAACATAGCCATGCCTAAGGGTCCCAATCACTGGCTGCTTCCTGGGGCTGTGGTTTACGAGCCCATGATAAGCTGACATGTGCTGTAAGCTAGGGCATTGCTCAAGGCGGCCTTTCAGAACATGGGTAGAGATACAGCTATGCTTTAGAGCAATGTGGGTTCCTCTCATGTTATTTCCCCTCCATCAAGAAAACATTATCATCTGGCAACGACACAAATCCTAGTGCCCAGTGGCAGGATACCCTGTGACAGACAGTGTCCTGTAGAAGCAAAGCCTAAGAGGCTACAGTCCTAAGTTAGAGGTGAAATAATGACAAATGAACTGATTTCAAAAATCAGCCCTTTGGCCCCATGCTTTCTCCATGGCCGCCTTAGCCTCAGAAACTGCCTTGCTTCCAAAGCCCATGGAACGAGAAGCTGTTTTAACTTATTATAAGAAGGGAAATATATTCAGTTTACATAAGCTGTGCTAATTAACATGTTGTACTAATAATTGTTTTCAATAAGAGAACCTTAAATCTCGAGCAAGCTTTAAATACAGCTATTTATGTTATGCAATGCCAAGTGGCAAAACTCTTTTATTAATGACAATGAGTTGAAAAAGTAATGCCACAGTTGACTGTATATCCAACAACATATATAATTCACCCATGGATGAATTTATACCCAAATATGCATTTTTGGTTCATAAACATTTTAGTTCAAACAATAAACCAACAATAACCATCTCCCCTATTCAAAATAATGAGGCTTTCAGATACATGTTCATAATTTAAACCCTAATAATTTTATTTTCGTATTTTAATAAGGAGAAACACATCCTGAAGGTTGTAGCCACAGTGAAAATTCAGCATAAGAAAAACAAAGAGCAAGGATGATATTTTAGGAGCTTGACTTAAAACTTATGTTCTTGGGTTTCACTGTGTCAGAATAGGTAGTTTAACTTCCTGAATGGTTAGGAAAATCGGTCCTTCCATTAAATGTACTTTCTGAACGTCAAAACACTAGGTTATGAGATGAGATTTTATTAATGTGGGCACTATTTCTGAGTCATATTAAGCTTCTACTATTACCTATAAGGTTTGTTCAAGATGAGGAAAAAATGTTCAAAAGAGAATTACAGCAATCACATAGGTACTTGAACGGACTAACTGTAATATGCAGATAATTGAGGAAACATTATTTTGTCTTTTCTAAATTGTATGGATAACTACCTTAATTATCTACCTTGGGGTGTCAGAGTGGCGCCTGTCCTGAGGTGACTAAATCATGGGTTTTAGGCTGTGGAACTCCAGGGGACTAAAGTGAGCACGAGGGAGGGTCTGAAATTGGGGCCGGAATTTATGGAACAGGGATTGCTTTCCTTGCGGGCTTCCTTACCCGAGGGGGACTAAGTCCACATCTTCCAGAAGAAGGGAAGTGGGGAGATTGCTCTGAGGGCATTTAACTGAACGTCTTTTCAAATACAAAGCACTCTCTTACCCCGAACATCCAATTGTACTTCCATCTCCAAGATCAACGTTGAACATGGGAGGTGTTGTGTTGTCCAAAACCATTTATCAAAACTACACAATGTGAACTACCATTACCGGTAGGGTGGGGAGTTGTGCAGACGTCAACTGTCTAAATATTGCTAATCCACTGGGCTGACTGACTCATCCATTAATTTTTTTGACCCAGCTGACCTTACTTTTGGGTTAGCTCAGCTGGCAATTCTCTACCGACAGAGGTCCTGGGAGAAGAGGAAAGTCTTGGGCACAGGTGAGGGTGAACTTGGCTTTGGTTCTTCATAGCACTTGGGGTGCCTGTACTGCTATTTCACCCATCTTTTGCAACAGGGAAGTACAGCACTCACACAAAAGAAAAGAAGAGCAGAAACAAACTGGTTCCTGTCATCTCTGTTGACTTTTCACTTAGTAGACTTCTATGTGGATTAAAAACTTTTTTTCTGCTTCTTGTAAAGCAGTGTTCACTGGAGCTTGGCCAATAGATGGTATCAGCCTTCCTGAGTCTATGCTATGGGCGGCCTATGGAAGCATATCTGTTCAAGGCATTCATGCAAATTATTACTTATTGCCCTATATGCTCATAAATTAATAGCTTCTCTGTGGATGAAAAACAGAAATTAGACAACCATTAAGGTTGAACAATGTTTAAAGAATATTAAATATTAATATATGAAATGAAAAAGTATTGCAAGCGATATCAGTCGATATGCCAAAAGCATAACAAGCCAAACCTAAGAATGCAAATAATAAAAACATGTTTCCAGCTAGATATTCTGGATGGTTTAGTATTCAAATTAAAGTTGATTTTTTTTTCCCTTTCAGTAAAAACAAAACAGAGTATTTACTGTGGCTGTCATATTACGTGAGGGTTTATTTTCATAGTCAAAATAAAAAACAATTTTAAGGTGCATAAATTAATAAGGTCTGGGTTATTTTGGTCACTGTGCTTGCAAGATGAATTTTCTTTGCAATACTGACAATGCATACTGTGGATATTTAGAAGAGGCAGGTTTTTATCAGTCTGTGATTTTCTTTTAAACCGGAGCATATTCATAAATAATTGCCAAGTTGGCAAATACAACCCAATGACTTTGCCAGATGCTATAAAACCGGAGCAGAAATAGACTGAGGACACCTCCAAGTGGGAAGTTAGAATAAACTGCTCTTCTGTGGGTGAGGGGGCCTGGTCACTGGCCTTTGCCAATGATAAATTTAGGGAAAGTTTTCATAACTAGATGCCCACCCTTGGGATCTACTGTGTGCTGATTTACAGGCAGATTTATTATTATTATTTGTTGATCTTGCATGAACAACAAACTCACTGGAGTTCAGCTCTGACCTTGCTCCCGCTTTGAAGGATTGTGAGATCATACGGAAGGGGCCACTTCCTCATTTATCACATGGGGCAACTCTCAACTCACCAGACTTCACAGAGATATGGAATTTGGTTGATCAAATAAGAAAAACCTGAACAAGTAGGACAACACCTTTGATAAGTTGATATTTTATTTATTGAGCATTTACTTTTCACAGGTACACTTGCTAGACATAGAAGGTATAAACTAATTAATCAAGATGTGACAGCGTATATGTATATCACGTATATGTCAAATATTAACCCATTGCATCTTCACCATGACCTTATGAAGTAGATAACTCAAGTTATCCTTTTTCCATAGATGACAAAACTGCAGTACAAAGAGGTAAAGTATGTTGTCCAAGGTCACTTAGCTAGTTAGTGGCAGAGCTGGGACATTAACCCAGACAGGCTAGCTGCAGAGTCCATACTTGTGCTGTATGAGACTGACCTAAGAGTGTATTATTCTTCTGGAACCTCACATCACAAGTAGATCCTTGCAAAAAAATGGAATGCAATAAGAACATTGAGACCACTGAAAAGGGGCCCTTAACCCAGCTTGGTGTGGATGTATGTGTGTTCTGCTGCTTAGGGGAGACAGGCCAATGACAGTGACCTAAAATGACCAGGCCCTGTAATGTACATTCTTGAGAATGGGCAAGATGAGCAGGAAGGGTGTGCTAGGTGAGGCCGGGACAACTAAAGCTCTGGAAGGCATAGGGCAATGCCACTGTGGTCATGGTGTGGGAGATGACAGGTAAGGATGTTAGTGTGTGTGGGTCCAGATGTCAGAGGGCTCAGCAGGTCAAGCTCAGGAGACATGATAGGATGATAAGAGTTTAGACAGGATGGTCACATCAGGTAGATGGCTCTGAGGGCAGGCAGGGCGGGATGGAGGCCAGGAGGCATGCAAGATGGGCAACGACATGTCTTGAAGACTTCTAAGTACCACAGGAGGGATTTGTAAGGAGGGATGTTCTGGATACCAGTGCTCTTCAAACTTTAATATGCATGAGATTTACCTGGGGTGCTTGTTGATATGCAGATTCAGAGACCAAGGGTGGCCCTGGGACTGTGTGTTTCTAACAAGCTCCCTGGTGAACCTACATGTAGTCCTGGGATGTACATTGGCCAGTGAGACTATGAGGTGAGAAATTGCTCTCCATTTCTTGAGGAACTTTGGAGATAATCTCAGGGAATGGATGTGCCGGCCCGTCTCAGGGTAGCTGCATCTGACTACATGATGTTTGCTAGCCCTGCTGCCTCCTCATGACTGAGAAACCACATATGGGTCCTCCTAGGCATCTGGTTTCCTCCCATCAAGACCCGCTTCCAGCCTCTTCCTTTATGTTCTAGGAAGGTGGCGATGAAGCCGATAAGGAAGTCAGTGTGGAGGAAAGAAAATGTAAACCCACTGAACCCAGTCCTCTTGGACATTTATTATTTGTTTGATTATCAGGTCTCGCTTTCCACATATTGGTTTTTGCACATGTAAAGTTGTGCAAATTCAAGTGAATAAAAATTACGTTCACTTTGAAAAACACAGCACCTCTTTAGGTAAACTAAGGTATACCCAGAGGGGTCATAGGAGACCTGGAAAATCCTACCCTAAAGCTTCTCTAAGCTTGTAAGTCCTTGCACAAGCTTTTGGGAGGTGTACTTTTGAGTTTCTCCGATACCTTGGGAGCATCCTATTGCCATAAAGTCTTTGGGACTCACAACTATACCTGCTACGGAAACGTGATGTCTTTGAACAATAGCTGCCCCAAGAAAGACCCAGAGGCCTCGGGTATGTGGTAGGGAGATCACACTAATTCTGCCAGATGTTGCCTCTTTACCCATCCCCAAGAAAAGTGTGGGTGTGGCTGAAATTAAATTCAATAATCTCTGTCCAAAGAGCTACCCAGAAGCCAGGAAGACAAGGAAAATACTCCAACCTGGGATTTGTGCTAAATAAAATTTCATAAGAGGTGAAATGTGGTGTCAGGTAGAACAGGGCAGCCTGAAAATTCCATGAAACTAACCCAGATTTTTAACTCCAAGGATGAAAGTACTTCCACACTTGTGCTGAGGACTGCTTTCTCCCCATGCTAGCAATTCTGCATGACCTCCCCATGCCTGGGCACTAGGAAGGCCCCCAAAGGCTAACTTCTGCCCACTCTTCGATGAGTTATTTTCCTAGTATTCTCTTTCAATTTAAAACAGAAAATTTATATTATACCTATGTTTCCCCACTAAGTAAGGACTTGGGGAAAGTATCCTAGTGGAAAGAGCATCGACTCCTAAATTTTATTTTTATTTCTAGGAATTTTTCTAGGCTTAAATTTTTTTTTGGCACTATGGGATGTGTGAAATTTCAGGGGAATAAAAGGAAGACTCCATTGCTTAAAGGTAAGGAGCTGATTTGGGGCAATTCACTCTGGACTTTCTCACTAGGAATTTATATGGCACCCATCAGGTGCTGTGGGGTTTCTAAGCATTGGTGAGGCAGAAACTATTGAAGGGAAAGTGAAAAAACAGAATCAGGCAACCATCTCAGGACACTGAGGCTGTGAACAAAATACAGCAGTAAAATGTTATCCGTCAATTAAAAATAAAAATTAACAAAACTGAGCAGTAGTCTTCATCTACTCAAATTCTGTGAGAAACCCCACAAAGCTGATAATGACCTTCCTGTGTTTTCAAGATACTGTGAAGCATTTAGATTTTCTTTTTCTTTTTTTGGTACCTGGAATCAAACTCATGACCATGTGCTTGCCAGGCAGTTGCTATGCTACTGAGCTAGATTCCTGGTTAGATTTTCTTTCCCTGGGCAACACACTATTTTATAACCATTCTTTTGCTTTGTGTATTTAGAGAAAGCTTCAGAAAGCAAAACTATATGCCTATTTGGATTTGGTATCACCGAGGTATCAAGCCTCTAAGCTTGTTGTGTAGAGCAGTAGAGACTAGCCCAGCCACTATGTGTCTGTGAATTTACTGATTACTCTACCAAACTCCTGATTTAATTCTACTCCAGTGGAAAAATCTGGTAACCCTGATTGGATGTTTCTGTACTAAAAATCCTATATTTGTTTCAGGATTTACTTTGGTCAGAGTAGTGTGGGTTCCTACAGGCCCCTACTACATTTCTACAGTTTCTAGAAAGATGAAAGATTCCAGGGCATGGTTTAGATCATGGGAAGTTAGAATGCCTCCTTTGGAAGGGTACATATTCCGCCTGTGCTGTGCTTTGACCCCACAAATGTTATAGCATTCCATCATATCTTACACATTTCATGGCCAGAAATTCAGACAGAGCTTTCCTGGTGGATGCACCAGATCTGCATGTTACTGGCAGGGTCATTTGAGCTGGCAGGTTCAATGTGGCATCCCTTACATGCATGGCCCTGTGGCAGGCATGGTTGGAAGGCTAGGATCACCTGAGACTCTCAACAGAATCACCTACATGTGGTTTCTCCAGCATAGTGGTCTCTGAGTAGTTGGGCTTCTTGCACAGTAGCCCAGGATTCTCAGAAAACCTTCCAAATGACAGTAGAATTTCTTATCTCTTGTGTCTCCAAAACTGGCACATAATGCCATGTGCTGAATTTTACTGACTAAGGCAATTACAGAATCTGCCTAGGGCTCAAGGTGGGTATGAGGGACAAGACTCCATTTCTCAGTGGGAGGAGTAACAAAGAACTCGTCACCATCTTTAGTTCCATCACAGGGCATGAACGTGGCAAGAGCATTCCTTACCATTGGGAAATGCACAGTGAAGGATGCAGTTGTGAGATGTCAGCCTCTGATCCTTCCATTAGCTAGAGGTTGGGTGTGTCAGTTCTGAAGAGGCATCTGGTGCTGCTTCACAGTATCTAAGTAGGACCAGTGAGGCCTGCCCTCCAGAATTAGCCCCAGTGGACAGTGGCCATTGGATTGTATCTTGGGAAAGAGAAAGAACTGAGGAAAGGTTTGCCAAGAAATCTAATATCATTCCACAAGGAGATTTCAAAGCCTCAGCTGAAGAAGTTAGCAGAGTTGTCAGCAAGCAAACGGGATCAGCCCCCATATCTACCCCCACATCTGCCAGTTCTGGGTTAATCAAGTGTCTATTGCATGAACCTCAAAGGAAGTTCTGTTCCAACCTTTGGTCTGTAAGATTCACAAGGAGGAAAATTAAAAGAAATCTATTTGGGGATCTCCATTTCCTTGGAAAGATTTATTACAGCACTTATATTCATAGATTTTTTACGAATGCTGATTATTTGGCCCCATTTCCATTTTACAAGTTGCCCCAGGTTGCACCCCTAGTTAATGGCAGAGCAAAAAATAGAATCCAAATTGTCTGTCTTCTATCCTCCTTGTCTCTCCTCAGCTCTCCTAACTCATGATTTTCAAACCCAAATTTCTCTGGTGGATGTGCATGAGGTCTCTGAGGTGCCTCGGGAATTTAGAGTAGTGTTGGCCCAAGGCCAGAGATTTCTGACAACAAATTTTGGTAGCAGTTATCAACATTTTAATAAAGTTTCCACTATTTCAAGGTAAGTTTGAAAGTGATTGCTTTACAGAAGATAACAAATTTTTGTTTCTATTTCTGCATATCCAAGTAACAGCAGAATGAAAAGATTAGAATTTCTCTTTCCTTTCCTTCGCATTGATTTGAAAGATTCTTTTGGGCCTCTGAAGTCAAAGCTACTTTCCTACTTATAATTCAAATGCTGAATAAGATATGAAGTCCCTGCCCTCAGAAAACTTTCTATCTAAGCACAGTCAGTCCTGCAGGGGTTCTTACAGTCATTTAAAGCTGCTTCTACATAGTAGGGAACCACCCAGAATTTTAGGCCATGCCATGGGAGTATTGTGTCCTTTCCAGAAAGATATTAAGGAGCTGTTTCAGAGCCAGAAGCTAGGGTCCTAAGAAGGAGTGGCTAGGTTTATTAGGATGTCATAGCTTTCCTGGGTAGATCCCCAGTTGTAGTATGAGTTTAATCACAGAGCAGGACTTGCGGGCAATGCCACAAGCAGCAGAGTGGTATGACTACTACTGACCTTAAAAATCTCACCCTAGGGTAATAAAAGTGGTCTCTGTTGTCTGATAGATGCCTAATAAACAGATTCACCTTTCAGGAATAAATGAAAACACAGATACAAAGTAACAGACAAAGAAGGACCGCATTTGTCTGGTTGTGTTGCTTTACAAATGCTCAGCAAAAAGCATCCCTGCAAGCGTCAATCATCACATTTTCCTGTTTTCTTTTCTCTCATTGCCATCATTATTGGTCAAAAAAGGCTGCTCACAGAACAGTAGTGATTACAATTTAATGCATATTTTCTGAAACCTGTAAGGAAATTGAATCAGAGAGCAACCTGGGAAAGAGAAGCAGGGCATGGGACAGGGCACATAGGGTTCGAGGCAATAGCTTTGAGTGTTAATTGTCCAATCCTTCCCAGCTCTGAGCAAGGCTGACCTTAGATCATCTGGGAAAGCCAAGCTTGCTGTCTCACAAGTAGACTCAAATGGTGGGGTACTGAGAGAGGGGATCTGTTCTGGTGGATACATTGTGTCAACTTGGGGAGTCTAGAGGTTTGGCTAAGTGACTCAGCAGTTCTGCATCTTGGTGTAAAAAGGAC
Organism: Dinomys branickii; assembly: GCA_004027595.1. Lineage (NCBI taxonomy): Eukaryota > Metazoa > Chordata > Mammalia > Rodentia > Dinomyidae > Dinomys > Dinomys branickii. The sequence goes on along the minus strand of PVLD010018416.1, from coordinate 15,094 downwards.
AAACTCTTACCCTTCTGGGATGTTGTTTATTGTGTTATTTTGAGAAGTTTAGAAGGTTAACTGTGTGACTCAGAGGGAGCCAGGGTGCTTATTTGTATTCATCCTAAGCCTGTGCGAGAGGAAGGCAAGCAGAGGGTGTGGGTGTAGAGGACCCCCCCCCCTCCCCGGAGCTGGGAGACTGTACAAAAAGGAACTGAGGAAGGACCGGCCGCTGGTTCTTGGGAGGAGCTCCAGTCTTCGCCTTCAGCTTGGTCCTCTCCTGGCTTCCGGTGCGGACCCTTCGGCTTCCGCCTGGGGCTCTTCAGCACTCTGGTGTTGGCTCTCCGGCTTTTGTCGTAGATTCTTCACCATTCTCTCACAGACCCCATCAGCCCTTTGATATGGCCTTGCACGGGCACTGCAGTGAGCTTCAGGCCCCAGGCCCGGGCTCTTCAGTCTCCAGCGTGCAGACACCCTCTGCATGCTTCCTTATCTACCCCTGTAGCTGACCATTGTAAGCCAAACTGGTAATTTTTTGTACATTTGTACATCTTGTGTTATATCTATTTCTCTAGTCAACCCTGACTGATACAGGATCCTAGCTAGAGTCCCCTCCCACAGTGAGGAGCCTTTGTAAACTTCTCTGGTGCATTCCAGAAATGCCTGCTGATGATATGGTAGCATTCAAGCACTCTTGACAAGGCAAGCTGGTTTTTTGGCTTCAGCTCACAGGACCACATGATGTCAAGCTCAAAACTTTCCTGCTGGCATTGGCGTTCAACTTCACTGAGCACAGAATAAATTCTTTCTCTGCAGCACTCTCAGCAACTCCCTCCTCTGCCCTTCCAAGTCACTCGAGGTCAAACCCAAGTGATGTGGTAATAAAATGCAAAATTATTGAAATGAGAAAGACATTCATTTAGCAATGGAAAAATACTGTTCTGATAACAGATCTATCAGTTATTACTTGTAATAATACTTTCTGCTTATTGAAAAAGCTCTAAACCTGCAGTTCTGTTACAGTAGCCACAAGCTGCATGTGGGTAGTTACACATATATATGTGTAAATAAATTTAGATTGACATCATCATACTCAATTTCAAGACCTTAATAGTGACACTTGGCTACAGGCTACCATATTGGACAACTTGGTGCACATTTAATAGCGTAATGTAGTAAAATAATTAAGAAATGATGTGTTTTGAGTATTTGTTACTTTTGTTTTTAAGTGTAATATTTGATGATAAATTTGTAACACTCAGCAGATGAAAATCCTGACACGTAACAGTCATCTCTAAAGAGACAGTAAAATCAGCTCCAAAATGTCACTGGCACATTTCCATCACTGAGAAAGTTCAATAATACAGTGTTGACCAAACAATGCCCAACTTACTTGTGTGGCAGTAGAAGTATCCAGAATGAGATAACCATCCCTGAGTTGGCACCTAGAGTGAAAAAAAATTTAAGGATCCTAACCTCTCCATCAGTCCTTCCCTTCCTTGGACTTAAGCCACATCCCTTGCTATTTCTTTGTAGAAAAAAATGCACACTTAATTGTCTTAGAGCACATCGTCATCCCCTCAGATTAAGGGACAAATCCAGCCCTCCATCTTCCAGTGCGCTCTATAAACGCCACTTCTTCCTTCGTTCCCTCTCTTCCTCTGACTGTAACCTCTTTTTTTTTTCTAACTCCATCATCACAGTAAGGCCTGAGGCCCATGATTATCCAAGTCACCTTCCAATTCACCAGCATCCCTGGTGTTTTGCATAGAATTCAGGACAAAGCTGCAGGCTGAAAGCTCCCCAGAAATTTATAATGTTCTTCTGATTCCCCAGGCACTCCCGGTTGATTGGAGCCTGGGATCCCTTTGCTTTCTTCAGATACCAGAGCTTTTTTTTTCCCTGGGTCAGAGAATTCAGAGCAGGATTTGTTTTAGAATAGAATAAGCACACAGAAGATTCTTTATTGTCAGCAAACACAAGACAGAAACTTCTTTTCTTTCCTCTAAGAAGAATATGCTTCAGAGAATTACTTGCAAGAGGTGATGCCAATGATTTTTGTTTTTAGTTTGGTCCAAATTAGCGAACATTTTGGTGCTAAAGATGAGCATTTGCAGGGAGTAGTGCCAGAGAGGGACCTGCTGTTCTAGAGCAAAACTCAATGGAAAAAGCCACAGAGCTTTTGCCAAACACTGAAGCTGTGGTCCCGTGCTTACTGTCTGATTCAGCTCATCTGATGCTGTATCTTCTTTGGAATTGTGGTAAGATACATGTAACATAAAATTCACCATCTCGTACAATTTTAAATTACAGTTCAGTGGCCTTATGTATATCCATACTGCAGGGCAACCATCACCACTATCCGAGCCCAGAATTCTTTTTATCTTGCAGTATTAAAACTCTATACCCATTAAAAATGGCTTCCATTCTGTACTTCCCTCAGCTCTGGGAACCGCTGTTCTGTTTTCTGGCTCTGTGGGTTTGGCTACCTCATTTGTATGGAATCATACAGTACTTGTCCATTTGTGACTGACTGATTTCACTTAGCATAGTGTCCTCGACTTTCACCCATATTATTATTGCCTATGTCAGACTTTCCTAACTTTTTTATGGTATTAGAGATTGAACCTACGGCCTTGAGTACACCAAGCGAGTGCTCTGCCCAGAGCTACTTCTTCAGCCTAGAATTTCCTTTCTTTTAAAGGCCAAAAAAGATTGCACCATATGGATGCACCACTTTTTGTTTATCCGTTCATTCATTGATAAATACTTGGATGGCTTCTACCTTTTGGTTATGGTGACTAATGCTGCCATGATTGTGGGTATATAAATACCAATTTGAGTCCTAGATTTCAATTTGTGTGTGTGTATACAGATCCAAAGTAGGATTGCTGGCTTATATTTTAATTCTCTTTCTTGTGTTTTGAGGAGCCACAGTACTGTTAGCCACAGCAATGGTACCATTTTACATTTCCACCGCAAGGGCTGCAGTTTCTCCACATCCTTACCAATACTCATTAGTTTTTGTATACTAGCATCCTAGTGAGTTTATGTGGTTTTGAGGCATCAGTATTTTTGAGGTTTCTGCAGCTGAAATGTGCAAACAGCATGAGGACCATGGCTGGAAGGAAGCTGTGGATGTGGTAGGTAAAGACAGCTGGTTTGGCATGGGAGATTAACTCCATCCTCCAGAGAAAGCAGAAGAAGAGGATTTGGTTTTGGAACCAGGTAGTTCTGGATGAATTTTGGGTAAATTACTCGGGTGCTCCCCATACTGGTTTCCTTGTTTGTCAGTGGAGATGACAAAGCACTCTCTGACAGCTGTTGTAATTGTTACATGGCACACAGTGGTTGTGTGGAGTTGACGTGTGTATAGATGTGGAACATTTCATCCTGTCTCTCTGAAACTAAGAGGGAAGGAAATGGAGACCTATGATGAATAAAGGACTCTTCGGAGAATTCTACTTGCAAAACCCAGCATCCGAGATGGTCTATTCTTGCTGTCCTCTCCTGCTCATGTGTGCTCCCCAGAGGAAAGTGGAAAGTGTGGCACAGCCCATCCTCACAGAGCTGTAAATGACTAAACATAGGTTAACTATACCCACGTGCTCACGGGGATATTTAAATAAAGCTAAAAATCACTGAAGAAAATAGAACTGTACCCCAGGAGTGGACCATCCTCAGCCAGCAGGTAGGAAGCAGGAAAGTTGTTTGCCCTGGAAAGAAAAGATACAATAGTCTTTTAACATTGTGCTTCAGAGCAGTATGACACCCTTTTTCTGTCTTGCTTCCTCTTTCTCGTAGCTTTCTCGTACCTATGATGTCCCCAAGTCCTCACGCTATTTGTGTGAAGTAGGCAGGGCAAATGGAATCTAACTGTGTTTTGTAGATGAGGGATATCTAGTAGCAGAGCTGGTGCCCTCCAGTACACAGGTGCAAACAACCGCACAGCAGCTGTCAGTGGGCAGCAGTGTCCTCGCTCATTAAGAAAGAGTTGAATTCTTTCTTTTCAAACAGCTTTTAACTGACTCATGTATGTGTCTCAAAGCCAACCATTCTATTTTACTACCTAATAGAGCCTTATTTTTAACCTTAAAATCTAGTGAAATGGAAGTCTTCAGATAATCTCAAGATGGCATCAAAGCAAAGTTTGTTAATAATTTTGGAAAAGGGAAGAAAAGAATAATAACAATTTTAAAGAATGCAATTTATGAACCAAAATGGGCCAATAGGGAGCTGTGGGTAGAGTGTTTACCTAGCCAACATGAGGCCCTGGGTTTGACTCCAGCACTCTCCCAACCAAACAAGGAAAATTTGAATTAAAAATTATTAATGTGAAAAAGAACCAGTTACAAAGTCTGAAAATAAAAAGTATAGCTATTCTTCTATTTACTTATTAAAGTAAGTAAATATAGTCAATAATATGTATCAGTTAAGTTCCTATTATATGTCAGGCCCTGTTCTAGGCAATGAGACTAAAATAGAGAAAATAAAAAAGAGTCCATCAGGGAGCTTGCATTCTTGTGAGGGGTGAACAGGAAATAGGTAAGGTAAATAAGAAAGAATTAGAGTAGACTTATTTCCAGAAAGCATGTAAGAATAGAGTAAATATTTGAAGTAGGAAAAAAAATATCAACATAAAATTCTATATCCAGAAAAATGGTCCTTCCAAAGTAAAAGGGAAATTTTTCAGATCACCAAAAACTAGGGGCTTCACCAGCAGACCTGTCCTACAAGGATTTTAAAAGAAGTTCTTTGAGGACAAGTACATATGTCAAAAATTGGGTCTACATAAAGAAATGAAAAATATAAGAGAAAGAATAAATGAAAGTAAAATAAGTTCTTTTATTTCCCTTTACTTGGTTAATCTAAAGATAATCCACTTTATTTAAAATAACGGTGGCAGTAATGTGTTGAGAGGTTGTAGCAGATGCCTGTGGGGGAGGGCACTTAGCAGCACTACCTGAGGTGGGAGGGAGGAATTAGGCACTCTGTGGCAAGGTACCTATGCTACATGTGAAGAGGGATGATACAATTTTATTTGAAGATGGACCGAGCCAGGCATTAAGGTGTGATTCTGAGTTGTGATTTTTCAACTTGGCTTGAATAAAATATTCACTGCCTAGTAAACATCTATGTGTGTCTGAATAGTTGTGTAGGCTGCAAACTGAGAGGAAAGCCCACCCTGGATGTGGATGTCACCACCTCGTAGATTTGTAAGCCTGATGGAATAAAAAGGGAAAGAAGAGGGAAGTCTCCTTTTCTCTTCTTCAGATGAGCTCTGGGTTTTGCTGTTGCCTTTGGATATTGGTCTCCAGTTCCTTCAGGTTTCTCGCACAGACTCTTCAGCCTTTCAATGCAGGCTTCTAAGCAGGTGTTTTAGCGTTTGAACATAGACTCATACTGGACTCTGCAATGAGGTTGAGGCCTTTGACCTTCAGCTGGATCTTCTGGCTGTCTAGCACATACATGGCCATTTTGCTTCTCCCACACCTAATTCTGCAGGTGGCCATTTTCAGCCTACTTAATAGATACGATTTAAAAAAAAAATTGTTTCTCTAGTGAACTCTAACTGATGCACAAGGTCAACATGAATAGTGATAAACCTTTTTGATAGTTTACACACTTGATAAGACGTGTTGAAAATGAGACTTTGCCTATGTGCTTTTTCTCCTCCATACACATAACCCCAGACTAACCATGAGAAAAAATATCAGAGAAACCCCAGTAGAAAGGCATTCCACAAACTACCTGATCAGTCCTCAGAATTGTTGAGGTCAAGGAATTCTGAAAAATTGTCACAAGCAAGAGGAGCCTAAAGAGAAATGACAGCTCAGTCTGTTGTATCCCAGATGGGATTCTATAGCAGAAAAAGAAGATGGGGTAAAGCCAAGCCGATCTAAATGAAGTGTGAACATCAATTAATGAAAGTAATAATGTCAGTTCATTGGAAGTGAAAAAGATCCCATATTAATATAGATATTGCTCATAGAGAAAACTGGATGTGGGGGGATGAGTAGGAACATTCTGTACAATCTTTGCCATATTTCTGCAAATTTAAAATTGTTCTAAAATGAAAAGTTTATTAAAAACATAAAGCTACAATGAATGCAATTATAATAAATATGACCAATTAGGCAAATCATGAAAAGAAAAGGACCATCTTACTGAAAGTAAAATGGTATTTTCCAAAGACATAGGTCAAAAACCCTAATAACGGGGCTGGGGGTATAGCTCAGTGGCATAAGCGCTTGCCTGGCAAGCGCAAGGTCCTGAGTTCGATCCCTGGTACCGGAAAAAAACAAAAAACAAAACAAAACAAAAAACCCTAATAATGTAATTTGGAAATAATCCGATAATGTCAGGGTTTGGTGATATTGCCCATCTGTGGACACTACTATCTATCACTGCTCTAGAACCCTAGTCAGTGCCAAATGAGAAGAAAATTTTAAAGTTGTAAATGTTGGAAAGGAAGTGGGAAAATAATCCTTATTTGTAGATTACATGACTCCCCACACCGGAAATTTAAGGAAGCCTGCTGAAAAAATGGATTAGAATTACAATCTTTAAAGATGCTGGATACAAGGGCTGGGGATATAGCTCAGTGGAATAAGCGCTTGCCTAGCAAGCGCAGGGTCCTGAGTTCGATCCCCAGTACCGCAAAAAAAAAACCAAACAAACAAATAAAGATGCTGGATACAAACTTGTGGTACAAAAATTGAATTTTTGCTTATAAGCTGTAATAATTGTTTATAAAATATAATAGAAAAAAGATAATTTTCAATAATAAAATGTAGTGATGAATTTAACTAGGTGTAAAAAACTGTTATGGAGAGAATTCCAAAATGTAATTGAAAGGCCCAGGAATATCTGAACAAAGAGATTCATCAGGCTTATGACTAAAAATCTTGGTAGCGTAGAGATAGTGATTTTTTTTCTCAAGTTAATTACTTAATTCAAAGTGATTTCTGCCATAACCCTGGTAGGATTTTTTTTGGTGGAAGTTCATAAAATAATACTAATATTCATTTGTAAATTACATGATAAATGCACACTGGAATTGATAACTAAATCAGTTATTAATTTATCTTTAAGTATATAAGGAAAAAAGGCATGACCATATATTAGTTGCTCAATAAACATATTAACTATTAACAATTAAATATTAACTAAATGAATGTCCAAGACTGCCAAGACAAAAATGATGTAGAGAAATACTAATGCCACTAAGAACTGTCTTACTATAAAGCTATGTAAATGAAGAGGGTATAGCCTTTATATAGGAAAAAATAAACCAGTGGAAAAAATTGAGAATCAATAAATAGGGAGAAATAAATCAGGGCTTTGAAGGCTTGGAACAATTGGTTTTCTATATAAAAATATAAAACTTTGTTTCTACTTAACACTACATTGTGAGCCTCAGATGTATCAATGACTTGAATCCAAAACTGGTTAAATATTAAATTATAGAGCAATAATTTTATATTCTTATAAAACTAAGTAAGATTTTTAAAAAATACATAAATCATAAGAAAAAATGACAAAATGGACTACATAAAAGTTAAAGCCTTCTAAATGACAAAAGAAAAGCCAGCAACAGAGATGAGTGCTTTTCAACTTACATGTAAGGCAAATAATTAGCATTCTCAATATTAGAGCATATGTATGAATTAGTGGCAAAAATGTAAGCTACTCAAGTTTTAAAATCTGGATAAAGGATAGCAGAAGGAATTCTTTGAGAAGAGAGCCTACAGGTCCTCTTGAAGTGCATGTCTTTATGTCCAAAAAATCTAAGGAGTTTGAGTTTAACTTCTGAGTTTCCACTTGACGTTATTGTGATTTTAATGTGTTACTTTGATTATTTGAAGTTTTCTGAGACTTACTTTATGACTCAGCATAAAAGACTAGTTCGCTGCTGCATTTAGATCAGGACTTCCCACATGATAGATGCTAAGTGAATAGTCCTTGGAGGAAGGAATGCAAAGTTTCTTCATTGCTTTATGTCCCAGAGACCCTTTCCTGGGAAGTTGTTTGTAATATGTAAAAAAGACAATTTTAAAAATCTGTAGAAGATACAACAAAATGTTAACATTTATTCATGTTGAGATGATGAGTACTTGGTATTTGTTAGTTTTCTTTGTGGGTTTTTTTTTTGCTATTCATACTTTTGGGAATTGTTTTTAATGTGATTGTGATATTGAATGAATGTGTGAAATTAACTAAATTAACGTTTCATAGCATCTTACAATGAAAGTAAGTTTGAGTGAGCTGAATTTGAGTGCCTTCATTGTTTTGGAAGTCAACCTTGATGCCATGGTAATCTTCAAATATAGTTGTGCACCAGTACCCATGGATTTTGCTTCCAGGACTGTCAAAATCCACAGAGGCTTGAGTCTGTCATATAAAATGGCTTATGGTTTGCATATAATCTATGCCCATCCTTCTGTATCCTCCTGTGTACTTTAATCTATCTCTAGATGACTTATGTACCCCATACAAGGTAAATATTCCGTAAGTAGTTGCTGCACTATATCGTCAAGGCAGCAGTGACAAGAAAACAGTGAGTACATGTTCAGTGCAGATGTCAGTTTTGTTCATATATTTGTGATCTGAGGTTGGTTGACTGCATGGATGTAGAACACCTCTGGTTATAGAGGGCCAACTCTTCTCTACTGGGTAAGTAACCCAGTAGTCATGGACTGAAAAGGCTTGTCAACCAAATTAAGCAGACCTTAAAATATACAGCAGGAAGCAAAAGGAAATTGGGTAGGTTCACAGGCCTAGGATGGGTGGAAGTGGGACTGTCTGAGCCCTCTGTTACGCAATGGTCACATGTCATTAGTTTCTCTCAGTTTCCTTCCCTTTGAATGAGGACCAGAATCAAGACTGGGCCACAGGTTGCCTAGGGCTAACCCAGCACTCTTGGTCCACTGGACAGAAGCAAGGCAAATGTGTTGGTCAGTAGCTGTATCTGGCCACTGAGCTTGATGAGAAGCTCTCGGTGTTATTTGTTCATGTTAGGCAGAGAACAGCTGGGGCCAAAAAGGATCTCACCAAAGGGTGGGTCATGTAAGTCCTAAGCAATGTCACATATCTCTGGTAACTCATACCTAATTAGTGTATCATGCATATCTGTTGCATTGTACATATTGTCTCTTGGCCTTTCCACCCCTTTCTATGTTCTGCCTTCACCATAACTAACATGTCTCCTAAGTTACATTGTATGCAGCCAGGCTCTTACGGTAAAAGATTTCTGTCTTACCAGTTACTTGCTTCTACATTTAGCTTAACTTCTTCAGTTTGTTTCTTTTATTTTCTATGGCAGAATGGATATTTTCCAACAGCACAGAGAATGTGCCCTGCATCTGTCATTGTGGAGTCAAGCATCAGCAACAGCATAAGCTCCATACCGGACCGGGAATGTCCATATTCTCAGTCCCCAGGGGAAGGTGTCCTGTGCTACTAGAGGAACTTACAAATTTGCCAGTGACCACAGAAACCATCAAAGACGGGAGAAAATGTGTTTGTAGAATTCATATTTGCAATCTGGCAATGGCATAGCTATACTGGCGACAGCAACAACTTGATATATAAAGTTGGCAGTCATGTTTGGAGAAACTGGCTCATTTTGAAAACAGGCAGATGCAGACAAGGACAGGCAGAGTTGGCATTTGCTGAATACTGCTGAGAAGTGATACAGGTTCAGACGTCTCATGTCCTTTTTTTTGTTTTTTTTTGAGACAGGGTCTCTCTATGAAGTTCAGGCTGGCTTTGAGTCCACTTTGTAGCCCAGGCTGGTCTTGAACTTGCGATGATCCCCCTGCCTCAGCCTCCCGAGTGCTAGAATTACAGGTGTGTACCACCACACCCAGCTCTTACGTCTTGAGGATAGTGTTAAACATCACAGAAAAATTTCCAGGATATTTCAGAAGTGTAGCTTCTTACTTGCAGCAAATTGCAGATAGTAGTTTATAAAAAATGCATAAAGGGTGGGAATGTTTCTCAGAGGTAAAGCATGTGTGTGCTCAGTATGCATGGAGCCCTGGGTTGAACACCCAGCACTAATTTTTTTAAAAAATTGTACACGAGACTTTAAAATAATGGAATATACAAATAGTCAGATTTAAGCAGACACATCCTGATGTTATGCAACCTCCTTATCCTATCTATGGAAATATTGGATAGGCTTCTTGGAGAACTATGGATTATAAAAAGGGTTACTTTGCCAATTAGCTTCTTTCTTGTGTGCATTGTGAAGTTATGGAAGAAGAAACTTCAACATCTGCAAGTAATCCCTCACACTTTCATGCAGAAAGCATCTTGGAAGTTCAAAATTATCTTTGGGGCGAGTAGTGAAAGTGTGTTTACTCAGTCTTCGTGTGTTGGTTCAAATCTAGTAAGCCAAAGTGCTGGTGGGGCGTAGGCTTCCTCACTGCCATAGGCATGTGGGGTATCAGCCCTGTCTGATTGTGAGGCCACTGCAGATGCTGATTTATTGTTACACAGGTGAATCATATAAACTCACAACCACAGGGTTTCCATGATCACATTTGTGCCTTGATTTTGGTATTGGAAAAATAGAGTTACAATGGAATGAACAAGACTCGCACCCAAAGAAGAGTTAAAGGTGATCACATATCATAATCCCTGGAGTTACTGGACAATGTGCTTGCATGAGCTCCCAGCCCAGCACTCCTAAAAGTGGAGCATCACACATCTCACTGAGCTTATTTTCCAAAACTTTGCTAACTAAGTGGGGGGTGGGATAGGAGAACTAACAGAAGGAACCTTTATTGCCTTTACCCGATCCTGCCCCTTGAGAAGTGATGTATCTAGTAAGATAACTGCCCCTCATGCCAAACATGATATGGGTCCCTCATAAGAAGGACAAGCAGTGACATGAGAGAGCCATATGCACATACTATTTGCACATTCTACTGATCCAGGCACACACCAGTCCGCTCCAGTGATGGGAGACTCATAGGTTCTGAGAAGGATTCCTTGACAAAGTGGGAAAAGACCGAGATCACAGGGTATTGTGACTAAATGTTTTTGTCCCTCCACAAGTCATATGTTGAAATCCTAATCCCTGGTGTGAGAGTTTAGGAGATGGGGATTTTGGCGGTAATTTGTAAGAGTGGAGCCTAATGAATGAGGTTTTTGTGTCCTTATGAAAGGGACCCCAAGGAGTTCTGGATCTCTTGCTGCCATATGAGGTACCACGAGAAGTTAGCCCAGCCATGTTGGCACCCTGATCTTGGACTTTTAACTTCCAGAACTGTGATCTATACATGCTTGTTGGTGTAAGCCACCTGGGGTAGGGGTCCTTGTTACAGCACAGTGAACTGAGAAAGACACAGGACAGCATACAACTGTACCCTGACCTCTTGTGGTACTATTGAGTTGCTCAAATTTATGTTTTTGGTTCTGTTATCAATACAGGGCATTTGGCTGGCACCAATTAGAAATATTTTAGTATATGTGCTTCCAAAGAGAGCACAACCAATTAGAAATAAAGAGGGCTTCCTGTAGCCACTGTATGAAGACAGAAGAGCCACCCTACATCCAAAGACATGGAGCAGTGATGTGCTGAGACATCTGAGGATTTTCAGCTGTCCCTATCACAGAGAATCCCGGTGCCAAAGAACTATGTATGCATTTGTCCGGTAGCACCGTTTACCAAGGTTTTATAAAAATAAGCAAAACTGAATCTGATTTTGAAAGTTAATCATGTTACACTGATTTTAAAATCCATTAGTCTATAGCATGTGTCAGTGAACTTTTCTTCTGAAAGACTTATTTAGTGTTTTGTGGGTTGAATATCCTCTCCCATAACTGCTCAGCACTGACTTTCTATAGAGTGAAAGTTTCAAGAGACAATATGTTTAAAAGGGCAGCATGGCTCCATTTCAGCAAAGCTTTATTCACAAAGTTAGACGGTGGCCCGTATTTGGTCTGCAGAATCATACATTTGCTGATTCCTGGACTATGTGTTAGCAGTAATCAAGATGTTTTTGCATCTGCTCAGGAGACTCGACATAGCCAAAGGCCAGTGCAATGCATTAGGACTCAATTTTGGCTTTGCCATTTGACAAGCTGACTTACGCTGCACTTCTGGTGCAGCCTCAGGCTCCCCAGGGACCAGAGAAAGATGTTCTTCTGTATCCATTTTCTCTGTGTCTTTGCTCAGCTCGTCAGAATCCCTTGGGATGACTATCCATAGTCCTTGAGTGTTGTGGCCTGAATGTTGATGTCCCCCCAAATTCATATGTTTGGACCCAGTACTCAATATGATGGTATTATGAGGTGGGGCATTTGAGCAAGGGATTATATCCTGGGGTCTGTGCTCATGAGTGAGGACAATAAGATGTTCACAGGCGCTGACCTGTCCCTTGGGCTGAGGATGCAGCAACCAGGCCCCATCTGTGAGGCAGAGTAAGCCCTCAGCAGACATGAATCTGTGCATGCTTGACCTTGGTTGCCCTGGCATTTAGAACTGTGACCGGTGCATTCTGCTGTTTATGAACTACACAGCCCAAAATACGGCTACAGTATCACAGGAGACTAAGAGAACAAGGTATAGTGCGTGTATTCAGAACTTGGCCTCAGTTTGCTTCTGATTTCAGTAATTTCAGAGGTGGCATAAACTGAACAATTATGTCTCCAAATCTGTTTTCACTTCTTAAAAATATTTATGGAAATGTTTCTTGGGGGATACTATGCTTAGAATTAGCAATACAATAAATATGTCAAACAGCTAAACATGTTGTAAAAGCAATTGTAGAGACGTATTTCCGCAAGCTCACTCAGTTGTCTTAAGTGTGTGTAACTTGTGTGCTTCCTACATATTCATAATGCCTGCTGAATCATTAATACAATGACTAAACTTGATTAAATACCAATCTAAGTGGAAAACAAAAGTGTCTCTTTTATGGCTGCAAATATAGATCTGTGAGAGAGATATTTTTTGTGTGGAATTAATTGCAGAAAAAATGCAATGTAGAACTCCAAAGGAGAAAAAAAACCAACCAAACAAGCAACAACCCCCAGGCCCCTCTAAGACGGGAAAGGTGTCAGTTCTCTGAGTACTTGCACACTTGAGTTGCTGAAAGCATCCAACAGAAATTGTCCAACTGAAAAGGAAAATTAAATAAAAGGTTTTGAAAATGTCAAAATCCATCGGTGTTCGTGTCGGGCTATACAGGTAGCAGAGTTTGGCTAGAAATTCTCTGTGAATATATAAACCCTTGGCAGTTTGCAGGCCTCCTTCAAGTCAAAACACTGAATTTTGTAATGAAACCAGTGCAGCTGCCAGTTGGCATGCCGATGGCTGCATAATGCCCTGGCAATGAGTCGTGCATGTTACCAAACGTGGCACAGGGTGCTTTGAATGAAGGACGTGGCTTCACACCACGCTTTCCACAATTAGAAAGGAAGTCGTTCATGGGGGTATAAAAGGAAGCAACTCTCAAGACTGTCTCTTGCGAAATGTTTGCTTCTAACTTTTAAATTTAAAATGTGCAAAACATCAGACTGAGCAAGCTTGCTGGTAACTAGGGAAAATTATTTAGAAAAAAATGTTTCCTCAAATTATCACAAATTCCAGCCTCGTATCCAGAAAAGGAGGGCTTCTCCTCTTGTTTATTTTAATAGCTGAGCTGCTTTTACGTGCTTCTGTTTAGGAGTTTGCTGAACTCTTCACTTCCACACTTAACAGTGAACTAAAAAGAAAGGACAGGCTGCTACTTTCTTGGACATTTTCCCTGAGACATTTTTTCAAGATGCAGCACATGGTGTTTTCTCTGCTGCCACTGGCCGTCTGGATCTAAAGGAGTGCTTCGTCATCTGGGGTTCTTGGATGCTTAGGGTATAGTCCAGGGCCTCTGAGAATAATCCACAGCAATTTTATAGCTTTGTGTTTTCATTTTGATGATAATCAAATGCATCACAAAATCAAAATGATTTAAGAAAACTGGTAGGAGAGTGGAATTAATACATAACACATGGCCTATGCTGCAGGCCACACTTAAAAGAGAGTCTATGTTGTGGCAGTGAGGATGTTTTCATATTACAAGTTTGCAATAGTGTTTCAACAAAATAATGTCATACTTTAATGTTACTAATTGCATTTTCATTATTTTCTGTTATACTTAGTTTATCATGAAACCACAAGCACTTGGAGGTTACACCTAGTTTTATAGTTGTGTATCTTAAGTTACATTAGTAATCAAAATCATGTCAATCCTTTAATGATCCAGTTTTCCAGTCAAAAGAAGTCTCTGGCCTGCCCAGCCTCTGTGTGCCCAGCACCTTGACTCCCAGGAGGAGTCTTGGGACAGTTTACTCACTGAAAATGCTAGGAATGGATGCTGGGTACCTTCCTGCTGCCTGGCGCTCCCTGCTGTAGTTTGTAAGATCACTCCCACTTGACTGAAGAAGAATAGGAAGCTCAGAGGGTTAAACCACATGTAGGATACAGGGGGCTGGAGAGCAGGGTCTGGATTTTAATTTAGAGCCCATGCTGTGAACTTCCCCGCTGCATGCTCTAGATCACCTCTCTCCACCCACTGGACACAGAGATGCCTTTCGTGACACCTTCTCCTGCTTATTTCATGCTCCTGAAATGAAATTTATGACTGAGGAACCACACTTTGCATCCAGTTAGAAATGATTTTCTAGTCCTCTGATAGAAAAGAAATGAAAAGTCATGATATACAAAGAAGAAATCACTGCACAATTAAACCTGAAAAGTTCTAACTTAGATCTCTCACTAACAAGCCGGTGTGTTTTCTGTTGGTCTACACAGTAACAAAAGGTAATCCACGAAATGTGACTGCCCACATGCAGAAAGTGCGATGAAGGTGCACTTAAAATATTAAAACTAGAATTATCAATATGATCTAGCAATCCCATTTCTTTTTTTTTTTTTTTTTTTAAATTTTAGAAACATAAAAGTACAAAAACATATTGACAAACAGACACCCATTATCATAGAAAATAGTACAATCACAACTAATCTATAGACAAGGTGATATGGTCTCAACAGTAGTTGTTGCTTTATCCATTGATATCTTCGAATTGTAGATGTATGGACCCATATACAGACATGCAAATT
>PVLD010018415.1:0-39065 GCA_004027595.1 Dinomys branickii | reverse complement strand
TTTTTTTTTTTTATTTTAGAAACATAAAAGCACAAAAACATATTGACAAACAGACACCCATTATCATAGAAAATAGTACAATCACAACTAATCTATAGACAAGGTGATATGGTCTCAACAGTAGTTGTTGCTTTATCCATTGATATCTTCGAATTGTAGATGTATGGACCCATATATAGACATGCAAATTTAGTCAGACGTTAATAGTACCTAGGATGAACTGTGTCAAGTTTAGATATATTTTTGGCATAGAATTGTTCTTGTATTATAAACTGAACATTTTATACCCAGAGATAAGATATTTCTTAGGAAATATGGTGTGATTTACAGTATTTTTTCTTCAAATGTAGGATTTTTTTCTTTATTATTAGGCGATTTTTTCCTCCAAATATACAGAGGAACTGCTATTTCATTGTATTGCTCACTATAACTTCCCAGTTGCTATACTAGTGATTTTATGGATTTTTCCAAAATAGAATTCTTGAGATAAATATGTCCCCAGTAGATTTTTATGCTTTAACAGTGTTCTTCTCTCTCTTTTTTGCACTAAAGAACCTCTGAATGACTTTATTATATTTTGAGCATGACTGTTATTTCCTGCTATTTTTGTCTTTTCTACTTCAAACTGAGTTCCTTATTTCTGTACAATTTTTAGGATAGGAATCCATTAGTTGTCACTGCAAAAGCTGCAAAAACTTTTAGGTGAAATATTTTAAGAAAGAATATTACTGTGAGAATAAACATATTTCGAATATTTCATTCATTTTATTTTCCTTTGTTAAATTAATTTCTTCATCTCGTGGTGTAAGGTATGTCTATCTAAATAACGTTTGAGTGTTTTCTGTCAAATTTTAAAATAAATGTTTAATTTGAGAGTAGTTTTACATTTACAGAAAGATTGTAAAACTCGTACAGCATTCACATCTACCTCACACTTACTTTCCTTTCTTAACAGTTCATATTAAAATGATAAATCTGTTACAATTAATATGACAAAACATTGGCACATTATCATTAACTGACCTGCATAGTTTATTCAGATTCTATTTTTACCTAATGACCCTTTTCTGTTACAGGATTTCCACCTAGGAATCCACATTGTATTAGATATTTCTTAATCTCAGTGGCGACAGTTCTCTGAACTTCCTAGTTTTTGATAACCTTGGCATTTTTGACCTGTACTGGTCAGATATTTTGTAGAATCTTTCTTGTTTTCATTTAATATGTTTCTGATAATTGGACCTACATTATAGATTTTGTAGAAGAAAACCACAGAGGAAAAGTGCCATGCTCTCCTACCCTATCAAGGAAGGGCAGAGACCATCAGGCTGACTAATCTCTGCTTGTATAAACCCTGATCACCCGGTTGAGGTAGTGTCTGTGGGTGTCTCCCCATGAAAGGCATTGTTTTCCCTCCTCATTTCAGTGCTGTACATTGTGGAAGGCTGAAGGGACTGACAGTTGTGTTTCCTCTTCCTGAGGATGGGGTGGCTAAGTAAATTACTCAGAACTCATACTGGGAGTTTGCTTCTTTCCTTATTTATTCAGTTATTCATAGATGTAGGATCATGTACATGTTGATACAGAATCATGGACATAATTTAAACTTTTGCTTATAATCTATTTTGTTCATTTATCTATTGTCTCAAGTTGCTCCAGCTTTGGCCATAGGGAGCACTTTAACTCCTGCATATCCTGTTGACACACCCTAATATAATGGGGGGGGAGGTTATATTTTTAATCACGTCCTTATTTGTGTTCAGTATGGGATGCTCAGGCTCATCTTTTGTTATTTCTTCCCTAGTCCTAGAATCAGCCATTTCTTCAGAGAGTTTTAACTCCTACTCTCAAAAAACAGTGTTATAAGCCACTACCTGGTAATTGGGCATCCTATCATATTTTCTTCATAGGGTCTAATCACAAATATCTTAGGTTTTGCAGGTATGTGAACTTTGTTACTACTATTAAACTGTTTTTGAAACCAACAAAAAAGACATCCGTAGACAATCTGTAAGCAAATCATGTGGTTGTGTTCTAATAACATTTTATCTCAAAACAGGTAACAGGCTGCATTGGAACCACATTCCATGGTTTGTTTACCCTGATGTACTGTCTGTGTATGGTCTGTATGTTACATGTGGAGGATACTGGGAGAGCAAGAGAGATGGGGAGGATGAGGAGGAGGAAGAAACAGCAGGAACATGAGAGATAGAGAACATTAAAACATCCTTAAAGAGAGATTCAGATTGTGCTCAAGTGGTATGTTGACAATGCCAGGGTGCTCTCTACTGTCTTCATGTCAGTGACTCTGCAAGTTATATATCAGAAGTTCTTGGTATTTTCTATTTCCAGCTTTCAGAAAGTAGTAGACTGTCTCATGTACAGACTAATTAGCTACCCCATAGGATGCGAGGGTAACAGGGATGCTGTCCTTGTGTCACATCTCAGTATGAACCTCTTAGTCATACATTAAACAGTTACGTCGGTTAGCTTGTTAATAAAAAGATCAACCTACTCAAGAAAAGATACTTATGGAACAATGTTGTTGGAAAGAGTCATTCAAAGTAAAGGCATTTTGTAACTGACATGGTTATGACTGGCTGTATGTCTGTGTAACTCTGTAATAAGGAGCTTCTCATTTGGCAGCAAAAGCTAGCAGTGAAAATGAAAAATTGAACAATTGTGTTTTCCAAAGTCTGACAGAAGGAAATGATGAGCAAAGATGGAGATGGCAATTTAAAGATAAATGTAAACTCATAAAGAAAAGGCAGCATGAGTATCAAGGAAAACTTAGCAAACTTAGATGTGAATCAAGCTGATCCTTTATATAATTTAAGTCACTTCTGAGTCAGATACTTTCTCTTGTATTGATTCTGTCTCCTGTGGATCATTTTTTAATTATTTCCCAGCTTCAAGCTCTCATATTCCACAAACTCCTATATGAATGTGTAGTTCTGATCCCTAAATTCATTGATCGAATATGGCCTACCACAGCAGGCCAGATATTCGAAATAAAATACCTTTGCTTACAAGGTTATCTGTGGAATATATATTTTCTCCTACTGTTATAAGTCATGTGTAATCAATAGAGTGCCGAAAAAGATAATGTATTAAAGACAAACCTCACAATATTTCTAGAGATGTTTGCCTTTTTTAGGACGTAAGAACTCTCCTATTATTGATCATACATTTTTCTAATTGTTCAAAAATCGGTTCCCCAATATGCCAGTGATCTTTCTTAGACTGGTTTAAAAAGAACTAAATCTCTCCCACCATTAGGTCATTGATCAATGATGAAGATAAATCTACAGTGGAGTAGTTAAATAAGACACCAGTTTATATAACTATTGATCATTTGCTATGTGCACTTCTGGCACAAGGACAAGGTCTGTGGAGGAAAGGATTGGAGCAGTGAATTGGAAAACTGGAGAGGAAAGTAATGCTCTCAAGCATTTCTGTGATCTAACTAATGCTTCAAAATATAGTAATAAAATATTACTGTAAGTCGTAGTAATAATAGCAATAATGAATCCACAGTGAGGAAAAGAAACTACGTAATTCCACTGCAAAGGGATGTAATATAGACAAAAGTTGTTGTACCAACTGGGAGAACAAAAGAGTATAGATTCACTGGTCCAGGGACGCTGCTTCTCCTGAGGTGTGGCGCCGCCTTGTCACCTTTGGGCTGTTGGTTCAGGCCCTGATGTTGCTGCAGCTGAATGGGCATCTGGAAGCCTCGTCCACTGCGGAGCCGTCTGACACTGCTCTCCTCCTTCTGCTGAAGGCGTCCCCAAAGGGATGCGGAAATGGCATCATTTTTCTTCCTTTCCCCTATCTCTGAGCCCAGACAGTAAGGGGAACATAATTGGCAACTTACCATTCCTATTATTTGGAGATGAGCATAAAAGGACAAGAACAGAGTTTATCCCAAGAGGAAAAATAGCCAGAATGTACACAGTATGACAGGCATTATTTTAATTGCACTAAGATACATGTTCATTTTTATAACAATTCTTGTGATAGATGCTTTATCCCTATTTTACTGATGGGGAAACTGAGGCATAAGGGAGCTAGGTAATATGATGAAATCCACTTAGCTATTCAAAGATGAATTAGGATTTGAACCTAGGAAGTATGATTCTAGAGTTTGTATTTGTAGTCCTTGTACCACAGTTCAACAAACATAAGTGCTGTATGCCTTTGTTCTTTTCTCAAAATGAAATCCAGTCTCTTCCAGGATCTCTCTCCAAGAGTTTTCAGAAAGTACTCTGCTCCTGAGCTACAGCCCTACCCTCCAAGTGTTTTAATATGTATTTGCCCGGGAATTTAATACAATCCTTCACTTGCCACTGTTATTGGCCAAGCTAGACCCACGTGGCTCCTCTTCGTTTTGTTCCCAACGATGTCAGTAACTGTTCTTTACTGCTTTCCCCCAGTCACGTTCCCTAAGACACTGCTGTTACCACCACACTGGCAACTGGATGAGACAAACACTGGTCCTTCCCTTTCTCTGCTTGTCTAACATGAATATGTCACTTCAAACAGGAACAGACCTTTAATTTCCTGTCACAATTAAAAATGAAGTTATAAACACCTGACAACAATTTACTGAGGTCTTAAAACTCAGACTATAAAAACACAGCAAATTAAAATTATTGTAAAATAATATTGGAGTGTGCAAGTCCAGGCACATTTTTATGGAGTCCTAGTCAGAGGAACCTCCTGGCCTGATTTCTGGGCTGTCTCTGCTAAGTCTGGGACCATGTTACTCTTACCACCTGGAGGGTTTATGAGTTATTTTTATCAGAGTCCATGCATAAGCTTCAGTTAGTGGAGGAGTCCTTTTACTTCAATTTAACACTGAGTTTCCCAGACATTATTTCCTTTCCTTTACTAAGAAAGGTTCAAAACTTGGAACCCAAAAGGATGACCACATGTCCTTCCTGAGGCATACCAGTGCGCTATCTAAGAGATCTTCCCTAAGCTTGTCAAAGTCCTTAAGATTCCTTTTTATTTGACTTACTATTTACTGTTGATAAAGTTCCAGACTCTTGTGCAGTTAGATTTAACCTTTCAAAGACCGTTAAATTGCAAATGATTTTTGTCCAGTTGAGATGCAAATGATTCTGCTTGATAGAAAAAACTATAACCCCAAAGGTTACTTTTTATGGTCCTGGAGGACATTAAACAGTTTTATATTTAATTTAATGATGCCATTTCAGCACAATTTTTCCTTCTGTGACCAAATATACTTTGGTTATTGCTGGATACTATTGAACCAGTTTTAACCTTTGGCTTAATCCTTCATTAAAGCTTTTGACCTGGGCTTATTTTATGTTTTTAGGAATTATAGTTTTAACTTTCAGAAAATTACACTTTGACACTTTGATTGGCTTAGCCACGTGATTAGTTAACATAGCAAAGCCCACTTCTTCAGAGGAAATCTCACCATCAGGTTTACATCAGATATCTGTGAGGCCTGGAAAACATTACAAATATAGGCCCGCATACAATGTGACTAAATATATACATGGTATAAATATGGATTCCAAGCTATTAAATTAAATTTACTCCATTCTTCTGCATTGATCTTCATAGTGAATATATTGGAAAATATGTATTAAGTAAGAATCAGTATCTTTTATTACTAAAGATTAGTAAAATATAAGAATAGCATAATTTAATTATTGTACAACCCATTCTAGTTAGTTTCATTAAACGCAGGATAGATATGGGATGAATTATAAAGAAAAATATGTATCAGTACTAAATTACTATATTCATTTCATGTATCTTTTTTTCCTTAATGTCAACAATATTAGCTACATATTATAATAATCAGGATCTTTACATAGTTTATAATCTAATGATAGTAATGCCAAATTAGACAAACTTTCTGAATCATTACAGCACTTCGTTTATTTGCTTCAATAACTTTATTTTAGGGCAATATACCCAGAATTCTTAGTAAAAGTATAAAATAATGCTTCATTCTAGCAAAAATTCAACAAAACTATATGTTCTAACTATTACTCCCATTATGGGAGTAATATTTAAAAATTAGCACCTAGCACAACATATTATAACAATTTTAATAATTTTATGTTCTACATATCAATATTTTTATCATGTCACAATTCAATATCTAGAACGAAAATAGTTTCTTTACTTCATCCTAATCTTTCAGTGCTAGGTTATTTTGAAGAAAATTTAAGCTAATAATATAATGCTTAATTTGTTCAAGTACCTTCTATCAAGATGATACCTTGAATTTAATCACCACAGAAATTAATTCTGGTATTTATTTTATGAGAATCTTCTCCTATATAGTTATGCAAATATTTTCATATACTTAGTTTCTTCATATTCTATTAGAAGGTCATTTGTATTGCATCTTTGTGGGAGAATCGGAAATGAAACTCAGAACCTTGTGCTTGCCAGGCAGGAACTGCACTACTGAGCTAATCTCCCAGCCTCATGTGTTGCATATTTAAAACATATTTTTAATACAGAATTTTTAAAAATTATTTTATTTTAAACTGTCTGTTTTGGTTACTTTTTTCCTGTTGCTGCGACAAAATACCCAACATCCAAAATGAAGGAAGGAAAGGTTTACTTAGCTTACAGGTTTTGGACGTTTCAGTCCATACTTGACCAGTTCTGAGGCAGAGTGGCACATGGCAGAGGGCAACAGTTCATGGCGGTGATACACAGCAAAGTAACAAGCACAAGAAGGGAGGAATGGCAGCAAGCAGCCTCTTTCTCTCCCTTATGTATATGAAGTATTCCCCCCTAGGGAGGGTATAGCTCTTACACCCATAATCCCAGCGTTGGATCATGGATCAGTCATAAATTCTAAAAGCCACCTCGTAACTGCATGAGGATTTGGCAGGACATGCAGACAGAAACCATAATATTGTCTGAAACTGAAATAGCTGACCTTAGATTTGTTTATCTTTTAAAGTTTTGTCAACATTATCCATGGCAAGCTACAGTTTATACTAAGCAACACCAGAGAGCACAAGTTGCAGACTTAATTTTCTTTAAGGACCTATAGCTCACGATTTTTCTTGTTACAATTTAAAAGATTGTTTTAGTGTATTTAATACCTTTTTCTATCATTGACACTGAGCCTGATAGAGATTTTTTTTTTCTCACCTATCTGAAGACTTTGTTTTTTTCTTGAACAGGAATCTTAAGTCATCTATGGGTTCACAGGAGTACTCAGGGAGTGGTTCACTCTCAGCAATAGTCTCTGGTTCCCAGAGCTTGAGTCTGGTGTGATGTATCCAGGAATCTAGGTCTGTTGTCTTGACCGCAGAAGCAGTCGACAGGATTACGGTGTATGGGCCTTCCCACGTTGGTCCTCCATCTAAGTATCTCGGTGGCGACCTCCAAAATGATACAGGAAAATAAATATCCCAACCTGAATGATATTAGATGAGTTCCTGTTCTCTAAAACCGAAGAATGAATTTTAGGAACAACGGAGGTTAAGAGCAGAATATATTTATTGAGAGAAAGAAAGCTTCTGTCCAAGAGGGGGACAGAAGGGGGGCCCGAGTGGGTTGCCCCCTGATAGAGATTTTTTTATGTGATAACCATTTTCTGCAATTAGATTTGTGCACTATATGCACAATAATTTAAACATTCCCAAAGCATCACGTTCAAATTCAAAACATATTGATCAAGAGTGAAGCTTCAAATTCTTATGACAACAGTAAGACATATCTTGCTTTCTCAAAGGCTCAGTTTTATATATATGTACATCCCCTGCAACTCTCAGAATTCTGTGCTTAGAACAACTCCTAATGATTTATACTTTTAAAGTGAACTTCATTTAACAGGAAATAGTTCGGTGTACTAGTTATAAAAGATGATATACAGAAATTCCACAAACCTCTCCCCAAAAAGCAAGATATTAAGGAATCTCAACATTCCTTGAGTTTACAGTGTGTTTTCATCATTCACATCTTGAGAAATTTCTGTGGTTTTCCTAAACTCTTCTATTTATGATATTTTAGGCCAGAATTGGCTACTGACTACCATATTCTATTGCATAGATAAAAATGAACCTATACTCAAATTGAAGAAAAACATGAAATATTGTATTGTAAATGAAAATCTCATTTTCACAGAATACAGTTAACATTTTTGTAGTGTCCTAGGAGTGATTTAAAGGTGCCCTTTGGTATTTATTTTGTAAAATATTTTAAGAACCATTTACTCTATGAACATAGGTGAAGTGATGTTGCTTTGTACCAATTCAAAGTAGGCCTAAACATAGTACAAAAGTGACCCTAGGTTTTGGTCATAGTTATAGGGTACATGCTTTTCATTAGCAACAGAATTAGCACTGATTCATGAGCTTGCCCTTCCTAGTCTTTTAACTAATGTAATAGAAAAAAGTAACCATGTTTTAAAATTTGAATTAAATCTTACACATCTTGACATTAATACAACTATTCTGTTTTCTGACATTTAGTTTTCAGTTGAGTGCCTTTCTGAATATCTGGTGTCACATTTCACCAATTTAAGTGGGAACAAGCACTGTTTATTAGAAATATAATGTTACATATGTCACATTGAATTTTCTATTTGTCACTTTGAAAATAAAATAAAAAAGTGAAATTAATTTTAATCCCGTATTTAATTTTACTCAACAAATCTGAATAATGTCATTTCAACATATAATCAATATGAGGCCAGGGATATAGCTCAGTGGCACAAGCACCTGCCTGACG
Organism: Dinomys branickii; assembly: GCA_004027595.1. Classification (NCBI taxonomy): domain Eukaryota; kingdom Metazoa; phylum Chordata; class Mammalia; order Rodentia; family Dinomyidae; genus Dinomys; species Dinomys branickii. The sequence goes on along the minus strand of PVLD010018415.1, from coordinate 30,323 downwards.
AGTGGCAAGACCTGAGTTCAATTCTCAGTACCCCCAAAAAACCTAGAAAAAATATAAAACATTATTAAGATCTATTACATTCTTATTATTAAGATGTATTACATTTTCTTTTAAGATGTATTATTGCATTGCATTTATGATACTTTAGGCCAGCACTGGCTACTGACTACCATATTCTATTGCATAGATAAAAGTTAATCTATACTCAAATGGAAGAGAATATGAAATGTTATATTGCAAATGTAAAATGTCATTTCGGCCTCCTTCAGAAATTTCACATGCACTTCACATATTGAAGATACTGCTGGAAGTACGGACGGGAATAAGAAGCAAGAAATAATCACTGCCTACTCCTGGGAAAGGTACTTCCTTAGGTAAGACCTTCTTGCACACCGAAGAGAAGGGGTTTGGTAGGTTAGTGTGACATTTTGCTGACCTTTCATCACTCTTCAGCTCTCAGATAAACAATACCCTTGGAAATGGGGGTCTATCTTAAGCTTTAGTAGTAGCACAGTACAAGAACCTGCCTACCTAAGAGCCATTATCTTTGGGGAGCATAGAACAAAGATGTGAGGGAGTCTTCTTTGGACTCGTTCAGTATTCAGAATATATAGTCACCTAAAACACTAGGCTTACCATTTAATTCTTGGTTAGAGTTCATATACGTCTTGGACTAAGCCCTTAATACTTTGTGAACCAGCAGAAGAGGAACGCACCATCCTAACAAAAAGAGTAAATATTCAGAACTACAACTCAGATTAAAAAGATCCAAAATCATTTCCCTCAAGGATAAGGAATAGGAAGCAGAACACTTGCTTCATTTCTGTGTAACTAAGTAACCTAATAAAACGATCCTCCTTCCTCAACAAAGTAATTTGTGCTCCAATGGACTATTCAGATGATACATTTTCTCCCAAGCTCCTTTCCAAGGCTCTTTTTCTAATTTTATCTGACCTCAGAACATAGCTAACACTTTTCAAAACTGAAATGTAGTAGTTAATGAGTGATTCTGCTGAGTCCTTCATTCATTCATATAAGCGTACTCCACATTACATCTAGGAAATTCCAGACACTCTTCTAGTTGCAGAGAGTAAATGTGCAAAACCAGTCTTTTAGTCTACTGCAATGATTCACCTTTTCTGGATTATTTATTTGTCCAGGTAAAAATTTGTCTGTAGACATGTTGCCTTGGGAACACAGGGAAAGTATCTATTAGACAGACAAGCTGGTATAGCAGCAATTTCCAGTGCTATTTCTCCAGGGCAATGAAAATTAAATTCAATTCCCCACATTAATCTACATTCATTGATGACCTTGAGACCATGAATAGATGCAATTCAACTGGGAGTTTAACCCAGCTAGAATGCTCTCAAATAATGCACTAAAATGCCATGGAAAAGAATACATTCAACCAAATTACATCCACATCCTTATAATCCTCACCACCGTCCCTCTTGCTTATTCTGATGGAAGGTTCCAGTGGGCTGCCTGTTGTAGATAAGTACATCACCACTCCTCTTTGTTCATAGGTGGGATGGTGGAATGAAAATAACATCATTAAGGTTGAAAAGAACACAATGGCTTTTAAACATTAACATTAACAACATAATTTATTAGCTTGGGACAGCCAGTAGAGTAGAAACATGTAGATGTGTTTCTAGGGTTAAATCTACCAATCCAGAAAATATGCCAGTGAATCCTGGCTTATGAAGATTTACTAGAATGACCAAAAATAATAAAGTCAAGGAAGAAAATCAGTAGTATTTATTCTGAATTGCCTAAATCATAACATGGTAGGCATTCATTCTCTTCAAAAATATTTATAAATTTTTCTTTGGATTAAAGAGTAAATGTATTGTTAAATGTTCATTCCTATAGCTCCCCTAAAACAATTACTGTTGGTCATCTTTGTGTGTGTGTATATGTATATTATACACTTTCAAAGTAACTCAAAGCATGGTCACAAATATTATCGTGATTGTCTTTGCAATCGTCTCTGCCATATGGAGAGGGATTATGATTATCACCTTTTTGGAAATAGGGAATGTGAGGAAACAATAGATTAAATTGGTAGAGGAAACCATATATGGATTTATAGCAATAAATCTCTGTGAAATAAAATAAGGTTTAACTTACAATTTGTTTTTAGAAACAATGTCTTCACAGACATTTTAAATACAATATTTATTGCCTTAGACTTTATCCGATGATTGTCAAATGTAGTAGGTTTCAGTTCCCCTGGAGGCTCATATTTTATTTTGTAGGATTTAATCCACCTAAAAAATCATGAAAAAGAATCATGCTCAAGTAATACCAGAATGTTAATAGAATTTTAGCCAATAACTGACTAATGGAGAAACTTCAATAATTTTTGTGTAATTTATAAATACTTGGGTAATTAATTTATAGATAAACATCAAAAATACAATTCTTGGTAAGCTTTACTACTCTAAACGCACCTAAAACATTCACTTTTAAATGTGTCATGCTGAGAGGTTCATTGGGATATAAAAGAGCTAATATGCAATTCAGATTACTTTTATAACCTTGGTTGAAAAGAAGAAAAATGGGGAAAAGTCAATATGTTTAAGTTATCAAAGGGAGCAATAAAAACATAGAACATAAATAAAATAATCTGTAAAGTATGACTTACTGGATTGTCTGTTTTTGTGAGGAGCCATGGGAAATGGTTTGCCGTGTGTACTGGTGGCGTGCACCACAAAAATTTTCAACCTGTGTTCTAGAGCTTGGCACATTCCCCTTCTCTCCGTCCATGATTGGCACTATATTATTTTCATTTTTATTGTTTTTATTGATCTTAATATGAAAACTTTTTAAAAAAATCAGAGGGGAGGTAATAAAATCTTTTGTTGTCACTTCTATCTTCTGTGTCTCCTTTTAAAGACAGAGGTTATGCACATATAATCTAAATGTTATACAGAGAATCCTCCATCTCCTGAATGTAGTTTCTCTGAGAGGACTCGTTAAAGTTAAATCTGCACCTTTAACTCTTTAAGAGGATGTGTTTCTGTTGTGACAATCTGCGCATTGTTCTCCTGTGTTGATAGACTTGTGCCAGCCGTGAAGCTGCCAAGTCCGTGTCTCAGTAAATATTGAAGAGCGACTTAAACATAATAGAGGGGTGAGTTCAAGGGCAGAAGTTGATGTCCTGATGAAATATTTAAATGGAAATTAAAGGGCACCAGGAATGTAAAATATCTAACACAGTGCCTAAGCAGCACATCAAAAGTTCTAAAAACCTCTTTATCCTATCCTTCCTTCCTTCAGATTGTAGATCTCAGCTAAGCAATGGTTCAGCTGGTAGAGTGTCATAATCTGCATTAACACATGTGAGAAATGCAGACAGGATTTTTATTCTTCTGTTGAAAAAGGCTCAACCTGCTTTCCCAGGCAACAAAGGAGGCTTAAACCCACTGTGTATCATGCCTTGTTGAACACTGTAGATTGCACAGTATCTTTTCTAAATGGCTGTTTCACTTGCTGTCAACACAGAACAAAATATCTTTGGTACTACATGGCACTTGAGCTTCCTCTCACTGACTCTTGAAAATTTGATTTTGATAAGACTAATTCTCCTTCTTAAAGCTGTCAATAAATGCACTGCAATAAAAATGAGGATAGTCAGGGAATATAATGCTGATGACATTTTCAGCTCTGAAGTGGATTGGCTTTCCATGTCTCCATGCCTGGAGCATTGCTCAGAGCCAGAAGCACAGAATCAGATGGCAGTGTGAGTCACGGCCTTCCTAAGCCCCTGTTGTTGTGACAGAAATGATGTTAAGTGGATTTGGACAAGGCCTGCATATTGAAGGTGGAAGGTAGCAGCTTGTGGCAGATGAGAAAACTGGAGTCAGTTTGGCTTACTATTTGTTCTTTCCACATTTATTAACATCTTTGGGGGCAGTTTTCCATCTTTTACAACTTTTGTTTTGGTTGTATACAGCACCCATTCAATCTGAGTTTACATGAAGGAAAACACAAACATTTGTATATCACACTATAAAGATAAGGAGACACACCTACCAGCAATGTAGAATGAATCCCATCACCCAAGCACTGTATAGCTTGTCTCCATTTTATTGCTTTTGGATCCCTTATTATTTTCTAGCATATTCGACTTCATTTGGCTTTCCATTACTATTTGGTGTTTCCATAAGAGAGAACCTCCCCCCCTCCGCAAAGAGAAAATTAGTAACTTATTATGGCCATAAAATAAGCATTTGCTGAACGAATAAATGAATTTGCTCATGTTTTTAAGGTTTCCTCTTCAGGAAAGTAATTATCACTGTCAATCTGATGTGTTTTGGTTTTGAATTTTAGACACATTCCTAGTAAATAATGAATCAGCCCTGTTCCCCTCACACCATTGATTCTTCTCTTGAAAAGGGAAGCATAATAACTCAGTATATTTCTTAAGACTATGACAACCACCAGCTCATCTATAGTATCACAGAAGTCAGAGGAAATATTGGGAGGATCAGCTATTCAGAGACCAGCTAAAATTGAGTCAAATTAGACACAAAATGAACCAAACAAAAATCCCACTGATAATGATTACTTTAAAAAGATGCAGTTTATTTTTTTGGATGGGTACTGGTTTGGGCGAAAAAAGACTTTGAGTAAACATACTGTTACCTGTCATTCAACAGAAGCATTAAAGTAGATAGAAATAGAAGTTATTCTGTTTGTATAAACCAGACAATTTTAAAAATTATTATAGTATATAAACCATGCAGCCTAGAAACTCCCCTTTTTAATTCATAAGTATAGATGTTGATAAAGACTTTCTGCCAAAATACTGAGACTAACTGCTAAAGATGTAAGGTCAGACCGAAATCCATTGTAGGCAGGGACATGTGTGTATAACCAAAGCGATTAGCTTGATGTTAGGAAATTTGTGATCAAATTGATATAATAAGATCTTTTGTTAGACTGCAAAGCCTATTGTGTGTTTTAGGTCTGTGTGTCTAAATAAAAAGTATCTTTGTGTTGTTCAGAATATCTATATTCTATATTGTTCAGAAACTTTGTTGCAGTAGAAAACACCAAAATCTTGGTTTTGGAAAATAAAGTTTATTTCTCATTTGTGATACATATTAACGTGGGTTTAGCCTGAAACTCTGCATATTGTGAGGATGCAGGATCGAAACTGAAGAAAATTCTCCTAGTCGGTAGTCAAGTTCCTATTCCAGTTTGATGCTTCAATGTGCACCTTGGCCTGGAAGGTGAACAAGAACGTTTTTTGTCTACTCTGCCTTCCTTTAATAATATGAGGCAGGGGCTGGGGATATAGCTCAGTGGAATAAGCACCTGCCTAGCAAGCACAGGGTCCTGAGTTCAATCTCCAGTACCGCAAAAAAAAAAAAAAAAAAAAATGAGGCAAACTACTGCCCTCCACATTTAATGGATCTCAGCAAATCACAGGTACATTCCTGTCTTTCAGAAGATACAGATTCTTCTTGTATATTCAGGGAAACTTTATGCTCACCCCAACAGTGCTGCTAACACAAGAAAGGCTCCAACAGAAACTGGGTGTGATATAACACACAATGGGGAGGCAAAATGGTTCATTTTATTTTAAGCTTTTGCTTTGTATTATTCAAAAGACTAGCTTAATCATATACAAGGACTAAGTTTTTCAGTAATATTACTGGTTGAAATTTGTACACAATTAGATTTCAGGTTGTTAATCTCTAAAATGGTTATTCCTTAACTTTGCATTTTTCTAGAAAGCATCCTCAAGTATGAATTTATTTCTTACTATTCCTTTCTAAATGCACATTAGTACTAGCTACAAGTTGTTCAGCTTCTGCTAGAGAAAATGCTTAGAAATTATTTTCAAATATATTGCTATATTTTCTCTAGCCATTTTTAAATGACAATTTGCATTTACATATATTTTATTTTGTTTTTATTTCTAATGTTGGGAGAACTGATTTCATGGCAATTACACTCAGTCATTAGCCCATAATACATTATCTCAGAGAAAAGAAAGTGAGCAAGTGGTAAGCTATAGTCTATGCATGGCTTAATTACAATAGTGCATGTGTTAAATACTCTGTCGAATGAGGTTCTTTGATTCAGTTGCCTGATCACAAAAGATTGAGGGTGGTAATATAAACTAAACTAGTGTACCAAATCTTGTTTCCAAAAGTAATGCAAAGGAATACTTACATTATAGATAAAATTGCTGCATGTGTAAGAAACATTTAAAGCCCCGTGATAGTAAATGTACATGAATTTAACCCTGGAAGGAGCAAAGTAAGCTCAAACGGTCCAGTAGAGAATCATAGGCATTTGGGTTTCAGACACTGTGTTTCATTGTGGGTTATTTTAAACATCTGAGGGGTTGGGATATAGTTCAGCAGCACAGTGCCTACCTAGCAAGCACAACACCCTGTGTTCGATTCTGGATACTAAATAAAAAAACATCTGAATGCTAGAACACAGAGGTAGAGCTTCCTTGTCAGTGTCAGACCTCATGAAGTGTCCAGTGAAGTATGTTAGGGTTTGTACCTGTGAAGAGTATCTTCTTCCAAGTAGGTAAAGTGACTTCATTATGAATGCTCAAATACTAGTTATTTAGAGCATCAATTTGATCTTAACTTTTAAAACTTTTTATGCTAATAATATTATAAATATCATTATTTAAAACTGTAATTCACTACCTGTAGAACAGCTATTTACTGGATGATTGAATAACGTAGTACAGAACTTCCTGTAGATTCTCTTTTAGTTCTCAAGTTATCTTATAAGATACTCACTGTAGTTCTGTTTTACAGATGAAGTGAATGATCTTTAAAAGATAATGTCTCTGTGATTAGGAATATGCAAAGTAGTCAATTCAGCTCGAACCGTGTGTTCTTGATTCTGAGCCCTTCTGCTTAACCTGTGTACTATGCTGCCTTTGCCTGGATGCAGAGGCTTCTCGAACAGGCAAAACTTGCAATCAGTCCTTTAAAACCCTGTGCAGCTGGGGTCCTAGAGTCATACCATAAAGTTCTGTATTTCATTGGTAGTTGTTTTTCTTTAGTTTAAGCCACTTTAAGTGAATGATAAAATTTTGCCATTTTTTAAACTATCAGAGAATTTTTTAAGTGAAATATATATAACCTTGATAATGCCAAAGTGTACGTTTATTGCTATATATTGCACAAAATACTTAAAGTGTAAGTTGAGCTAGAAAGCAGATATTACTTCAAAAAACAATGCTTTTAGAGGAAAGTCAGCCAGAGCTATTGGCCGAGGAAAAGAAGAATGGCGGTACTGAAATCAGGAAGAAAGAGTCACATCATTCAACCTCTATTCATTTTTCTGTTTTTCCCACACTACTTCCCTCTCCCACCTCTCTCCTTCCGCCCCTTCCTCCCTTCATTCCTTTCCCTTCCTTTCTCCCTTTGTCCTGCTCCTTCCCTTCCTTTCTGCCCTCCCCTCCCTTACTTTCCCCCTCACCCTCTCCAGTTCCTGCTATCTCCTTTTTGTCTTACCCAGTGTCTCTTTCAGGACAAGAATATTGCTAAGAATGTGGCGATGACAATAAGAAAAGAGTGTTAGTAATGTCTGGTGATTTTCTGAGCTCACTGACCTGCCTCCACGTCTATCCCAGGTTCTTTCATGTTTTCTGGGGATAACAGCAAGTCCCTTTTGCATGTATCTGGATTAAGAATATGAAGCTACTTTTTTATTTTAAAAGTAAAAGAATGAAAACGTATTAACAGACAGCCATTTACAAAGTAGGCACAAGAATAGTAAAGGCAAAACTGAATTACAGACAAGGTGGCAGGGAATTACCAATGGTTGTTGTATTCCATATTGATAACTTCAAAGTGTATTCTCAGGAAAACAAATATAGACATGCAAGATTGAGCAAACAACTGCTCATTACCGCTCCTTACAATAAAGCGACAGAAGTCAGTAGTATGAAGGTACTTTCATCGCCAGCTTTTACAGAACACAAGCTCACTTAACAGAGGAAAAGAATTCAAGGTGTCTCTCACCAGTTTATGAATCTCCATTTCATCACACTTTTCATCAGGGAAGCGCTGATATCTTCACTGACACACCATCACAGACCCCCAGAACAGAAACTTAGTTCTACCATTTAACCAGATGAGCAATTGAAAAGATGGCTAATGTGTGTCATCACCAGAGATCCTCAGCTGTTTTGGTTCTTCCCAGTCACACTGATCTACATCTAAATCTATCTATCTATAGATATATAGATAGAGAGAGAGAGATAATCAAATTGTTTTCACTTGGGGGACCAAATTCTCTCTGGTCATAAGCATAAATCCTATGTGAAAGAGTATAATATTATAAAAGGAAGAATAACAAAAGCATGAATGGTTACCATGAAAATTACAATGCTAATTTCATCTGTTTGGATAATACTTAGTAATAAATGCATAAATGTAATAACTGATATGAGACTTTCCTACATGTTAGATGTTCTGCTGAACTTTTTTGCTTTTGGATTTTACATAGGTGGTCTCCTCTTTACATCTAACTCATGCTAAAGGTCCTATTTTATTCTCAGAGTGACATGTTAAAAATAGGGATAAAAGTGACTTTACTAAAAGTTGGAAAATGGAGCATGCCATTTGGTCTTCATCATAACACTTTGCTTACACAAATGCTCCAGTAAAAGTGGAGGTCAGGTTATGTACAAGTCCTGAAGGAATTGAATCAATAGAACATTCAGCGAAGGTGATGTTTTGAGATCCACTAAATGTTTAAGGAATGATTAGAGTTTGCTAGTTAAATAAGCATTCCAGGTGGAGGGAAAAACATATTGGAATACAATGCTGTTTAGAGGAAGTAAAGAAAGTAAGACTCTACAGATTTAAAAAAATCTAATCACAAAGTGCCTTTTGAGCCAAGCTTGAGTATAAATTGCATGGCGTAGGTGAAGGGAAACTATTGAAAAGTGTAAGCAGTAGGTGCTTTTGTATTATTTGTCTGTGGGGGAAATACCCCATGGCAGTGAAAGATGGATTGAAATAATACAGAAGAGAGCTATAAACTTCTACTGAATAAATGTATGGCACAGTTCAACTTTTATGAAAAATATGGGCTTCAGAGGCACACAGATCTGGATTTGAAACAGGTCTTTTCCATAGCAACCTTGTGACTCTGGGGATACTGTTTAATTCTTTTAAAGCCTGTTTTTCTGTGACTAGCTGTTTCTGCTTCATGAAATTCTTCAATGATTTAATAAGGTAATAATTATAAGACATTTAGCCCCTTAGTGCCTTAAACATACAATCTGCTAACATTGATTTACTATTATTATGAAAATGCTTCATAAGTATCCTACGTGTGATATATTCTCAAGAAAAAGTAGGCTTGTTCGTACAATCATCAATATCCTTATCTGTTTATCTGTACACTTTGATTGTAGTGGTAGAATGTGTCCTTGAAAAGCAATTCAAACAACTGGCTGTAGCCAGGAGTGGTGGCGGAAGCCTATAATCCCAGACTCGTGAGACTGAAGCAAGAGGGGTTCGAGGCAGCCTGGGCTACATAGTGCGCTCAAGGCCAACCTGAAATATATAGTGAGATCTTATCTCAGCGTGCGCACGCCTGCACACACATACACACCCACACACACATACACACACACACAATCTAACTGAAAAACTAAATAAATATAAAGTGTTTTCCCAAGGAAAACATAACTCAGAAACTCCAATCCTATTCCCCCATGCACTCCGACAAAGACCCCTCCTGTATTAGAGAACCTCTCATATGTTATCCATAGGGAGACATCTAGTAAAATGGAAATGTAAAATCTGTGGGATTTTCAGGGAATGTGAAGTAAAGGCCTTTATGTCATAGACATTACGATGGAAGACTTAATACAGAGCATAACTGAATGATTTTCTCTTTTTATAGTTTTCTCAGATGATGCTACAGCAGTAATGAGGCAGGGAGTAAGGGAATATGAGACAGGAAAGTGAATACCTTCCCATAAGCTAATATTTATGTCTAGATACAATTTTAATTCCATGCTACTTAAAATACGTGAGTGGCATGTACGCTAGCAGAAATGTATCAGTTAGGTTTTCATTAGAACAAACAGGAGCCATTTTCAGTAAATGTGAGAGTGAGTGAGCGACAGAAAGAGATCTAACACAGGTGTTAAAAGCTTGGAAGATCACTGGGTGTGGTGGAATTGCAGAGTCAAGATCAGGAAAAGCCTTTTAACTCTCAGCTACACGGCCGGCTTTTGTAGCAGTTGCAGGGCATAGAGGGATCCGTGTGGCACGCACGTAGCTGCCTGCAACTCCAAGGCAGATCGCTTGTGGGAAATTTTCCCAGAGGCTCCTGCAAACCCTTGCTACTGCCGAAGCTCACATGTGTCCCACTGCCACCCACAGGGCAAGAAGACATTTTTAGCCACTTTTTCTGCTTTTCATTTCTCACATGGGTACTTCTTCTTAGCAAATCTAGGCCAGAGTCTACTTCACAAAGGAAAGTGATAGAGTAGAAGGATGCACAAGTGGTGTCAATTAGCCAACAATCAGACAATGGAAAATAATTCTTATACTAATCCAGACAGCACATCTTCTCACAAAACAAATCATTCATAAAATTTTAGCTACTTAGCATAAACATTTTATTTTGTCAAAGAATGATAGAATCTATTAATACTGATGTACATATACTTTCACTATATTATATGTGATTTTATTTTATTTTTTTTATTTTTATTTATTTATTTATTTTTTTTGTGGTACTGGGGATCGAACTCAGGACCCTGTGCTTGCTAGGCAAACGCTTATTCCACTGAGCTATATCCCTAGCCCCTATACGTGATTTTATTTATTTATTTTTTTATATGTGATTTTAAATGTGTGTATTTAGAAGTGCTATTTGTAGGTATGCACAATTAGAATAACATTTTTAACTAATGCTGCTAAAAACCTGGATATTCACATGGAGAAGAATGAAATGGAAGCCTTACTTCATATTATATACAGAAAAAATAATTACAGATGGGTGAGACATAAATGTTATAGCTTTCTCAAAACAAAACAAGTAAATTTTTGACTTTGAATTTAATTGTTCTCAAATACAATTATAAAAGCACAACTACATAAATGAGAAGCAAATTGATCCACCAAGATGAATTCCTAACTTTAAAAGACAAGCATTGATAGAGTAAAAGACTACCAAAGGATGGGAGAAAATACTTTAAAATAATGTGTTTGATAAAGCATATTATGTAAATGTATAAAGAACTCTTACAATGCAACAATAAGCAGACAAATATTCTAATGAAAAGATGGGCAAAGGATTTGAATAGAGATAGTCAAAGAAGATAAAAGAATGAAAATGTATATTCATGAAGAGGTTTAACATCATTCATCACAAGGGAAATGTAAACCAAAATCATGAGTTACTACTTCAGATGTAATATGGGGGTTCAAAAGAAAAACTCAGATAATACCAAGCATTGCTAAAGATGTGGAGAAATTAGATGTAAGTTATTTTAAAATGATGCAATTATTTTAAAAATAGTTTGGCCTTTCCAAATTAAAAGAAAGTGCTGTATCAGTTCCATGACTAGATACATACTCCAGATAAGCGAAAATACACATCAATACAAAAAGTTATGTATGAACATTTATTATAGCATTTATAATAGCTGAAATAAGGGAACAAATTAAATATCAATTGATGAGTTGATAAACTATATCTATACAATATTATTTGTTCTTCAAAAGAATGAAGCACTGACATATGCTCTATTGTGAGTGAAACTTGGACATAATTGTATGCGAATAAAATTACATAAAAGACTACGTACTGTATGATTTGATTTTTATGAAATATTCAGAAGAGGCAAAATCACAGAGACAGAAGCTACATACTGATCTGTGGATACTGAGGTAAATGGGGAATGAATGAGTATTGAATGCTCTAAGATTTCCTTGGATGGAGATAAAAATGTTCTAAAATTAATTAGTGTTGAATATATTGCAAACCCACTGAGCTGTACACTTTAAGCAATTGAATTTTCTATGTAAATTTTATCTCAATGTAAGCCATAATTTAAAAGTAGAAGCGGTGAAATCTGATAAAAGAAATTCAAAGAATAGAATGTTAGCAGTTTAGCTTCTCATGCTAACATGAGAACATGCAATTATTCTTTTCCTCAGATTTTCATTTCGTAGCATATCTTTGCAATACACGATGATGACATTCATTGTGGGGAGCTGATGTCTGTACACAACACACCTTCTTTTCTGCATCCCCTTCCCTCACCCTCTCTTTCCCTTCTCTCCATCTCTTGGTCTTTTAAAAACGTATGTTAAGAAATGGAGAGCAAAAGTACAAAATAATACAATAAAAACTTCATTCCTAGCTGTAAAAGATGAGTGACTCATGGCTTACAAGTTAAATCTTCATTTTGAAATGACAGCGATGGTGCATGTTTTGTGCAATACTCAACATAGTGTCAATCTAATGGGAAGATTAATACATATTTTTAATTATGCTTTGCTCTCAGTTTGAGGAAGCATACTGCTAATAGTGAAATTAAAGACTCTGGAAATAGATGCTAAACATTAATAATTTATTACAGGTAAATAAAATATGTACTGTAAAATAAAGTAAAGGTAGTCTTATAAAATAAAAATTTTAAAAATAGTAAATAATGCTAAGTTGATAAGAATATATGGGAGAATAAATATTGTGTATTTACTATGTTTCAGCTGAAGCAAAAATAGCTATTTCTAGGACTAGTAATCATTTCATAAAATGTAGAAGTAATATAAAGATAACCAACTTTATTAGGAGAGAATGACATTGAATTATTCGGCAGAAATAGTTTTATTTTTTCTTCAGTAACAGCAACTAAGAAAACATGAAAATAATAGGCATTTTTGTGTTTTAAATATATGGATAAAAATGAACATTGGGTGCCTTTAAATTTCAAATAAAAGCTCTTATTTTTTTCATTTTAGCATTATAGCAAAATGTTATTTTTCTGATATACCATTAATGAATGATTTAAACAGTGCATATATCTTTCCTTTCATAGTTGTTACTTTAAAGGAAAAGTAATTATGGTAAATAAAATAACTTATGAATAGATTCTTGAATATTCTGAATAATCACTGGCTCTTATATTATGTATTCTATATTTCTAAAAAAATTATTCTAATTTATCTTACACTTGTGATAGTATCTTATGATAGTATCTTGTAATCCCTTGCCATTTTACAAGAGTACTCATTTCGGTTTTTTTTAAGTAAAAAAAAAAAAAAGAAAAAGGAAAACATTAACAAAGAGGCACAAAGTAGCACAAGAACAGTACAGTCAAAATTGAATTATAGACAAAGTGACAGGGAATTAACAGTGGTTGCTGTATTACATATTGATAACTTCAAAGTGTATGCTCAGGAAAACACATATAGATATACAATCTTTATCAAACAACCAATCATTAACTGTTCCTTATCATAAAGTGACATAAGTCAATAGTGGAACCATGTTAGCCATCCTGCATATACATACATACATATTTGTCCCTTTCTTCCTTTTCTCCTGCCCCTCATCCCATTTACTCTTTACTTTGATCAGATTCCCTTCATACCTCCTAATTTATATCCCACTTTCAGGTTCTTACACTAGTGATACAATATGTTGATTGTATATGTACCTCTGATTTATTTCACTTATGAGTATGGTGTCTAACTGTGATCATTTGCCTACAAAATCCCCAAATTTGTCTTTATTTATAGCTGAGTATTATTCCATTATATTAAAATTCCACAGTTTTTTTTTTTATCCAGTCCTCTGTAGATGGATGTTTGAGTTGCTTCCACAATTTAGCTATTACAAATTGTGCTGCTATAAACATGGGTGCACATATACCACAGTGATATGATGTTTTCAGGTTATCTGGGAAAACACCCAGAAGGGGAACAACTGGATTGAATGGGACCTCTAGACCTAGTTTGCTGAAGAATCTCCAAACTGCTCTCCACAATGGTTTCACCAGACTGCATTCCCACCAGCAGTGAAGAGTTCCTATTTCTCCATAGCCTCGCCAGCATTTGTTATTGGATGATTTCTTAATGGTGGCCAATCTTACTGGGGTGAGATGAAATCTCAATGTTGTTTTTATTTGCATTTCTTGAATGACTAAAGATGTAGAACATTTTCTCATATATTTATCTGCCATTTGTATTTCTTTTTCTGAGAAGTGTGTATTCATCTCAGATACCCATTTGTGGACTGGGTCTTTCAATTTGGACAGGTTTATGTTTTTTAATTCTTTGTGTGTTCTAGATAGAAGATCTTTGTCTGAGGGACAGCCAGGTAGGATTTTTTTCCCAATTCATAGGTTTTCTATTGACTTTGCTGGTGATTCCTTTAGATGTGCAAAATCTTTTCAGTAAGATGAGGTCCCAGGTACTGATTGTTTGAAGTGTTTCCCTTGCAGTGTGATTTTTGTTCATGAACTCTCTACCTACTCCTATGTCTTCAAGATGTTTACCTACTTTCTCTTCCAATAGATGTAGAGTTTCTGTTTTAATATTGAGATCTGTGATTTATTTTGACTTGAGTTTGGTGCATGGTGATAGACATGGGTCTATTTTCAGTTTTCAGCAGGAGGCAAGCCAATTTTTCCAGCACCATTTATTAAAGAGGCTATCTTTCTTCCAGTGAGTTTATACATATATTTTAATCTTATTTTTATTCACCTGCATTATTTTATGAACCTGCTTACTAGGTTTAAAATGTTTCCTTTCATTCAATTTTAAATCTTCCGTAAAACACTAATTCATACAAATTAAATCATAGGCTGTTACTGAAGTATAATTCCTTAGAAAAGATTACTAGTTGCAATTTCCAGAATTGTTTTAATTTTCTGCCTTTCCACTGAAATATACCACAGGATCTTGACCATATCTTTAATCCATAGTGTTTTGGGTTCACTACATTGATGACATTTTCTTTGGATACAGTTGAAAAAAATCAACAAATATACTGGATATCTTGATATGGCACAAAATTGTGTCATACGGTAATGGGTAATTCACAAAAATTCAGGGGCTTGACACCTTGGCCAAGTTTCTATAGGGACAGAGACTTGAGTTATGTTAACATATTTACTCCAATGGGAAAGATAACTTTACATATACTGAACCCTCCTATTTCTGAGAAAAATCCTTAGATTTTGTAGTTATCATGTAACCTCAACAGCCATGTATTCCTTTCGCCATACCTAAGGCCTTCTGTGTGTTTCCTTTACCAATTGTATGAGAAAGAAAACCTCCAAAGCCGGTTTATGTATGAAAAATAGATAGCAATGAGTCAGAACTATGCAACTATAAATAACAGCTTCATTCAACTGGGGTAGTAGGCAAAAGGGAAATCTCCCTGTGTGGAGGGTTTATTTTTCTGGTCATGGATATGAGCAGAAATTGGGATATACCCTAAATAATGGATGCCTTGAATGCAGATACTACATAGTCAGGATTATGGCGGGAACATCCACGGAGAGTCAGTGACAAGGCAGTTAGAGATGGAGGCAAGTGGGAGAGCGGCAGAAGAGAGCCTCTTAGGTCGTTACTGAGTGTGAGAATGGTTATCTCCCATATGTGGACTGTAAACCAAAGGCAATATGCACACAGGAGCATAATAATAATCAGATGCACAAGGTGATGGCCACTTTGGATGTCAGTCTCTCTCAGCAGGTATCCTCACGATGCTCAGTAAAGAACAAAGTATGCAAAACAGTTAAGCTCTAGAAGTATAATATTCTCCAGGGCTCAACTGACTAGGGAAGTTGCTGACCAATCAGTTGACTAAAAGGTAAGATGCAAGCTGAGTCTCCAACATGGCACCACATTCAGGACCAGCCAGAGACACAATGGCAGGTTATTATACTGGATTTTATACCATGTTATGGGTAATATTCTGAGCTCTTTGGAATAGACACTGAATAAGGGTTTTTCATCCCAGTCCCATAATATGCCTATTACCTTTAGAATCACTGAAGACCTTACTCACTGTTATAGGACCCTAAGTATTGCTTCTGACCAAGGGATTTCCTAGTGCATGGGATTTCCTAGTGTTAGCCTTTTACTCCATCAGCTAGAAGTATAGTGAAAACACAGGGCTTGGAGCTGAGGGAACAAATGGGAACAACCCATATCATCATTAATATTCCAAATCCTCTCCTAGCAACTATGGGCTCACTAGTTTCTAAGTGGAGATTTCTTCTGGTCTCATAAAAAGCAAATTTCTATGAAACTGGAAGTTAAGATTGCCTCTTTAAGAGTTTATGGTAATGAAGTAAGATGAAAAAAAAGGGTTTGCTGAGCAATTTGGGATCCTGGTAATCATGGGAAAATGTCACTGCTACACAGTGGCATGGGTGTGAAATAGATATTTTCTGGGAAACATATTAATTCTGTCTAAGAAGGGAAAGTTAAGAGGGACTACAGAATTGACTGCAGAGAGAACTACAAATGTTGTAGCCACTGATCAGATAAAGAAATAAAGCAGCTGAGATGCCAGGGAGATAAGAAATAGTTACCAGATAGAAGAAGGTATTAATATCAGGATTGGCTTCTTGTGCAGGTACAGAAATCATGGTAGTTTCAAATCATACTGTGTATGATAATATTTGTGTATATTCAACTATCTCATTTACATAGGTTAATGTCTATTAACCTATATCATTTTACATAAAGTATTTTTATGGTGAGTAACTTTTTAGTTCAGTGTTTATGTTAAAGTGTATAAAAATAGGTTGTTACTAAACTAGAAGAGTATGTATCGTCACCTTCACTCAGATAAAGTAACTGTCTGAAATGCACATTCTTTCCTTTCCAAGAAGAGAGTGAGTGTATCTTTATTTGGATAAGATATAATTGCACAATGTTATATTTGAAAATGCTTTCCTATTATGGCTGTTTATAAATTTAAGTGTTGATGGAAGGGCAATTTTTAAAATATTTTCTCTAAGACAATTAATATACATCTTTCTTTCTTTCCCTGGATGTCACATCATAGTGACAAGAGACATAGGAAATACATTTCCCAGCATGCTTGACCACAGTTAAAATCCACCCAGCTTAGGCAAGGAGGATGAAAGGTCAAAGACAAGAATAAATTATTCTTTGTCCAATAAGGAAAACTTACAGGTTTCTATAGGTGTGGTTTTGTGGCAGTTCCTCTGATACTCCTGGGAATTTTTCATCTGAGGTTTTGTGATGAATCCTAAAATCATTGAAGACAGTTTCCTGTGATTCTTGAAAATTCCTAATCCACTTGTGGGTGCTGATGAAACTGAGTAAAGCGAGCACTTGCCATGGAAACACAGCACCAGCCTTTCTGGTGTATCTCTGCATTACCTAATTTGCTGCATTACACTTCCTCCTTGCAATGTTGACAGTGTTTTTTTCAACTTTTCTGAACTCTGATACCATGAGATTAATTCTGAAAATTAAATTAAAATTAAATTAATTCTGAAGATTCAAAATTTAGGAAGAGTGCATGATTTAGTCTAAACATTGTCAGCAAAAATTTGATAGGTTCAGTTTTCTCACACCAACAAGCTTTTAAACAGGCTTCATGGGATAAGAAATAAGAGAACAGGGTTGATTTCTTTCCTTCCTTCCCTTCCCTTCCCTTCCCTTCCCTTCCCTTCCCTTCCCTTCCCTTCCCTTCCCTTCCCTTCCCTTCCCTTCCCCTCCCTGTCTTTCCCTACCTTCCCTCCATTCCCTCTCTTCCCTACCTCGCTTCCTCCCTTCCTTAGTTTTGGTGCTACAAGACAAGTTTTTTTATTTGAATATCTGAGCTGGGGTGGCTGATAAGCTGTCTCCTTTCAAAGACTCATTACCTGAACATTGAAATGCGCTGCTTCGTCATTTAAAAAACTCTAGGAGTCGATCTAAAGAAGTTAATAAGTAAAAGATGATTGAACAGTGCCACATAGATGATCGTAGGTTTTATACTAATGAAATGTTTTCAGAGTTTGCTGGGGTAACATGGTTACACAGCCTTCCCTGTCCAGCTTGCTGTCCCTCTTCCCACTTCTATCACTACATTGGTGGTTGCCATTAAGTACAATAGAAAGGTGCTTGTGTTATTAGCTCATATTTATTGAGCAGATATTAGCCAGAAACCTACGCCAAACACTTCACATATGTTTTCCAATGAATCCCCACCACAATCTTACTATTGCTTATGTTTCAGAGGAAAGGCGAGGCTTCCGGGAATCAAGTGCTTTTCCCGTACAGGTGACAGTATTAACTGGTAAGTGACCCACTCTGACAGGTGTGCCGCTTACTCATTTGGCCGCTGCTTTCACGGTCTCGGAGAAAGCCCTGATATTTTTGAGGCTTTGGAGAAATCCAGATTCAATGCTCTCCCTTTTTCCTTCTCTCTATAAATACCTTTGTGAAAATAAATTCATGCCCAGGACCTAAATTAAACTAAAGTGGTAAAGGAAATGAGGACAGTTACCTAAAATAAAATCAATTTTCTTCCTTATGGATAGTGGATTTTTATGGGGCTCTTTTGCTTCTCAGGAGAAGTTCTGGATTTGTTTCCTGCAGGTGGAAACTTTTATTCTTCTGGTTTAAAAGAAGATGGAACTAGCCAGGAGAAGGAAAGGCTTTATATATGTAGGGCAGAATTTTACAGATATCTTGGTGTTTGAAGTAGCCTTAAAGCATTTATTTGCCTTTCCATTACAGTTTTCTCAAGTGATGTGAATTTTTTTTTGGTTGGTTAGAGTGCAGACCTGCATCCAAGTCCTTTGATGTTTCAGGCTCTGGAGCTCCAACAGGAAGGAGGGGAAGATGAATAACTGTCAGAAGATCGGCACACCACGTTACCCCATGCTACAGTTTGATCTGCACTAAACACATCTCTTGAGGAGTGCTATATACCCTTCAACTGCCAGTCTTAGCTACCTCTTAAAAATCCTTTTCTTCCTTCAGAGATAGGTACGGGCTGGATGCTTCATTATGTGTTCTCATAGTTTCCTATCAAACTATGTGACACTCACCAAAACTGTTACATGATTGTAATACTTTTCATTTTATATCTGTCTTCCTTTTGGCCTGGAAATTACCATATATTGAAGAGTAGAAAAGTTGGCTTAGTTTTAATTTCTGTAGACTTACAATCAAAGGTTGTAGCAACTTGGATAAATACAAAAGGGGGAAGGAGCGTCCTTTACTTGGGAGATAAACTAGTGAATTGAATTTTCTATTCTAGAATGTAGAAACACACATATCTGAACAGGAAAAAAAATAAACCTCTCAGGTCTGCAGTAGGTTTTGTCAATAACACTAATTTTGTGGATAAATAAATATTTAGGGTCGGAAATGCCAAACCATTGTGTTAAAACTAAATTAGGGTGGGGTGATACTACATGTAGTTTTAATTATGGCACAAAAATCAATAATTTTAAACTTGAAGGCAATCTGATAGTCAGATACAGTCATATACAATCATTGTTGTATACTCTGAACTTACAGGTAAAGAAGTAGGCAGTCAAAGTCACACAGCTATTACTTTGAAACTGATTCTCACCAACAACAATACACTTTTCAATAAATGGAAGTTTCATAAATATACATCAGCCAGCAAGTGTCCTCTGTTGGAAGCAATGGAAATAGACTTTGGTTAACTTCAATGGAAACAAAATGTACGGAAACATTTCAAGAACACATGGATTAAAATGATGATGCATCAGGCTTTAGCTGTATTAACGCAGAGACTGCCTTGGGTTGAAGTTCCACAATCCTCTAACTGCAATCCGCTCTCATTTTTAATGAAAGATGACAATGACTGTGGAGTATTCTGAGAATTAATTAAACCTCTGAAAGGTCTGGATGAATCTTTTTAGAGAAGCACATAATTAGTGTTTCAGTAACATATTGAATTATGAATCTCTGAGATAAGTATTTTGTTGGTATTAATTTTAAATTATGTTACTCCCTCTTTTGATTAGTATAGCTAGCATCTATTGTTCACACAAATTCCCATGCATTTACAGACATAATTATCAAAGCTCTGAAGTTCCTTCAGCCAGAAGCCTTGGAACTGTTTTGAAATGTGCTCAAATTGGAAGTCTTGGTATGATGATGGATGTGCCATCTTTGCATATGAAGGAAATTGACTGACTTTCCAGATAACATGGCTGTAGAGAAGTTGCAGTATTTTGAGCAAATTGGCAAAGGGCTGCTTGCCTGGCAACATAAATGCAGTGAGCTGGATGAAGGTATTTCAAGTCTTCCAGCATCACTGCCACATATGAATCCCTTGTGGAATAGCACTTTTTCTTAGCCAATGTCATAACTTTTATGTAAAACAATTAGGAAGGCTGCAAAGCTAGTGACATTTTAATTTGGCAGTAAAATTTTGGCATTTGGATACTTCAGTATCAGTGCTGGTAAGAGGGGAACTTTGGCTTTTCTTTAATAAGAACAGTAACAGTGAGTAACAAGGTTTTCAGTTTGGAACACAAATTCATGGTTTAGGGAAGTCATGTTAATAGAAAAATATTGTAAGCCAAAATATGAGCTTCTCATACAATTTTATATATTCTATTAATGACACTGAACAATTAAACTGGCAATTTTTAAAATACTTTATTCAATCCAATATAACATAAATGCTATTATTTTATCATAGAACCAGTATAACATGATTAATAAAATATTTTAAAGTTTTTTCTTAAGCAATAAGTTTGCAATAATCCTGGGTGCATCTCCCATCTGTAATAGTAACTACTGTAACAGAGTCAGTTTCTGTATCTTCTTTAAACATTCCAGTGTGATAGACTTCCCATCCTACCATCTTTAATTCTTAATACCTTGAATGTCTGAGTTGCTATATTTTACTTGTCAATAATTGTGTTAGATTTTTGCTTCCCTTCAAAATTCTCATTTCTGTAAGTAGCTCCTGTTCTCTGTCTGTTCCCAAATAACAGTTTTCTTCACCAGAGTTTGTTTCTGCTGTCTTCTCAGTAACAATACTGACTCTGGAGAACTGAAACAGAAATTACTTTCCTGAATGAATAGAGATTAATTTAAATATTTGTAGAATGCTAGTCTCAGAGAACAAGCAAGCACCAAAAGTTTAAGTGTCAAGGAACACAGCCAAGGTAATTCCAAGAATATCACTCTAGGGATCTCTGCAAGACTGTCAGTACTGCTTCACAGAAGTCAACTGTACCTGCAACTTGGCCCAATTTACTCAGGATTTATAAGGTCAGAATTAAAATTATAAGGTCAAAGCTAAAATATTTCATTGGTCACTATCATGACCTGGCAGTGAAAGGAGCTGGGGCCCAGAGGTGTCTGTACATTTCAGTCTTTGCAGTAGGAAGAAGAATTTGTTCGACAGATCAGACAATTTCTTACCAAACAGGATGGTTGGTGGGAAGCTATGCAGAAAATGTCAAATTTTCACAACAAAAACACTCAAGAAATAAATTCAATAAAATAAGTAATTTTCCTCACTTAGGGAAAATGAATTAATGAACTATCATTAATATGCTCAATAAAACTAAAGTCTTGCTAACTTCTTTGAAGTCACAGATTGTGTGAAGCTACATTTACATTGTTGAATATGTTAAATTTCAGAAAAAGTATTTCTGATTTTAATAATTCACGTAAAGAGGGTCAGAGTTCTTCTCAAATTAGTCAGTGTTAATAGTTTGGTATATTGTTCTGTACCTGGGTAACAGTTTAGAAGCTTCTCTAGCCAAACAATTTGAAAATTATATAGAAAATCCTCCATCAATTCTGTGACTTTAATTGTCATCAATTTTAATTTAAAAGTGTCTATAAAATATAATGATGCTATAAATCAAATGATAGCAACCAAGCCAATGCCATGCAGAAATTCTCTAATTCTTCTATTGTCAGCTCCTAATAACAGATTACACAAACAACAGAAAAATCTTTATTACAGCATTCTGGCAGTGATATTGAACATTTTTTAATAGAATAAGACAGCCACAGAACCCCACCACTCATATTACTTTCAATGTCTCTACACCAAGGTTTGAAACACATTTTCATTGCAGTTTATCATGTCGTCAGTTTAAAAGGTTAGAAAGATGAGGATTCAGTGCTGCAATCTTTCATAGGTCTCATTTTCCGTATATAATGAAATGTGAAAATGGCAAGACGGTTTGAATGAACTCTGTGGGACCAAGGGATTGTATGACACCCCATCACACCCCCCAGCTGAGTCTCTTAACAACAGAAATGTACTCAGGAAAACACAGCTGAATGCTGGCATGCGCATTGGTGGCCACATGGCAAATGGAGAACTAGGAAGATTTAAAAGGGAATTGTAATCTAATTTTGATTGACTCTCCGTAGAGAATGACAGAAGATTAATTACTGAATTTTATAGGTTTTAGTCTGTTTTTCCAAGTATCCCAGCTGATGCCTGAGTGCAGCCGGATTCTTAACTACTTAGTAAATATTCGTTATTATCTCACCGAGTTTGTGATGAGGGTAGTGCTCAAACCATAAAGTGAAGATATTCGGACTTCTTTGCTCGCGCATCATATAACTCAGCCATTATTTTACCCATGACATATCCTCCTCCAGGTATTACAATTAGCATTTTAATTAAGCACCTACTATGTGGACCGACTGAACACATAACATTAAGCCATAAACCTAGGTGATTAGTTCAACTACTACACAATGGTTTAAAATGATAATTTGGTCAGTGTGTCCCAGATGATTACATTGGAGGAAATCTAATATGACCAGGCAGCTCTGTGACATCTCCACCTGCCATATTGCCAAAATGAGTTGTGATTCCAGCTCTTCTGGTGTAGGTGCCCCCACCTATTCAGCTATAGAATATTTTGCTTCACTATCCACCAAGGAGCGCCTTAAACAGAGAAAAAGCAACTATATTTGGGATCTTTATTTCCCACAGTATCATTCATACCAGAAGGCAAAGGAAAAAAGATACATAAGAACAAAAGAATCTTATGTCTTCTTTTCCAGCTTTTTTTTTTGGCTTTTTGAGGCCGGGTTTCACTATGCAGTTCAGGCCGGACTCAAACTCATTTTGCAGCCCAGGCTGGCCTTGATCTCTCAGGGATCCTCCTGCCTCAGCCTCCTGAGCGCTGAGTTTGCAGGTGTGCGCCACCACACCCAGGCTACAGTCTGTTCTTGGCAGTGGGAAGGAAGTCACAGGAAGACGACCGAAGGGGCGCACAGGAAGTGCCCTCTTCCCAGCAGAGCTCAGCATAGCTGGCTCGGCGCGGCGGCTCCACTGTACTCCACTGTGCTTCCGTCTCTCGGCACACGCTCGCTTCACTCTGCTAATTATTTTATACCTTTATAGTGGCCATGAAGCTTCATGGTACTTCCCCTCAATAATCTAGTGAAGGTAGGCAGACCGCAAGATGGCCAGGGAAGGACTTGCCATGAAAATGGCATTTGCATCAAGACTTCAAAGAAGAGATGCATCAAATTTTGCAGATATCACAATTCCTTTACTAAATAATTACTAATAAGGAAATGAATGACTGAGTTTGTACGGCTGGAGGTGAAGTACACGAAATGCATTAGTGCAGACATTGTAGAAATTATTAACGGATACCCATAATACTGTTAGTGCTTGTGATGGAAATGGTCAGTTTACAGTGTGAAGCAGATTTCATACAGTGACTGCAAGCTATTAATCAAATTACAGTGAGAGACTGGAATAGAAAATGTGAAATAAGAGAATAAGAGAACACAATTATGGTGTGTTGAAAATTATGACCAAAATAAAGCACTGGAAGTTAAGCAAGCAGGAGGCAACCATTTTTAAAGCTCATGATTTATAATATTTTGAAATATGCATGCAGTGCAATATTAGAAGGCCATTAGTCTTCATTAATAGAAATCTACCGCTAGAGTTTTTAGAGAAAATTTTGTTAGCTGAAGCAGACAGTGTGTAACTGAAAAATCGGAAATCTACATGCAGAAGGCCACACCATGGGCAAGAGAGGATTATCATTTAGAGCTTATTGGGCAAAATACATACATTGGGAAGTTCATAGTACATCTCTTTATCAAGAGATACTCCAAACTTACAAAGAAGGCATTCATTTCCTTTCTCAATTTTCTTGATTTGAAGGTTTTTATAACTGAAAGTTAATGGAGTATTAGACTCATCCTGATTTGAGCATATGGACCCAAATTAACTGAATCATAGTCATAAGTAAAATGACAGAATATGTCAGGTCATATGAGTAATGGATAACTCATTGGTAAAAACTCAGTCTGTTAGAGTGATTTCCTTAGTTTTCTAAAAATTGAAGGCATTCAAATTGACAGCTCATACTGGTTGTTTTTAGATTCATTTTATTTTTATCATTATCCTACAAAAATGTGTGATAATCCAACTACCATTGTTGGTACAAATCGCTTGGCATTAAATGAATTTAAATTTTAAAGGTTTAATCATATTGAATACAGGATACCTAAACCTTAATTAACTTTAGAATACTTGATGAAAATCTTTAATTTAACATTAAGGTTAGTACTGAGATGCTATAAAAAGTATATTCATGCATTTCAATGAACAGATACTTTAGCAGAGAGAAAATACTTTTCTGCCTTAGCAGATTTAAGTCATTATAAATATTTCACAAATTCAGTCTGCCCAAAGTGCAATAATGCCTTCTGTCTCCCTAGCTGTCCCACAAACTACAAACCATCCAGGAGAATGGGCGTGGCCACAGAGTTCACAAGCATCTTCCACAAAACCAGGAAGCAAGGACCTTCTGGAAACAGTACACACATCCAAAGTACTGCGTGTGACACTTGGGGGATGTGGCAGGAAAACTGCTGCATACAGTGCGTCATGGAATGAATAATGAGCAGGTCTGACTGTAAATAGCAAATTTCATTAATAGAACATAATCTCTCAGAAGGAGAGAGCGCTACATAGTGTAGGAACATGAAAATTTAATTTAAAATATTCCCAAAGTACGTACTTGAATACAAGATGGATATAGCCATAGCCATAGCCATAGATATAGGTATAAAATAGATGGAGATGAGATAGAGATGAAGAGAGATTAGATATAGCTATAGATGTGTACATGGATATAGATACTCTGGAATTCTGTTTTGAATGTCTGTAGCTGGACTGCCTTCATTGCTTTGATGTCCTGAATCTAAAAATTTACCTTTCATGGTCATTTTGATTTTGAACAAAAGTCACAAGCTACATGCTGTCAAAAAGACACTCATGAAAGAGAAGTTTCAGAACAGCTCCAAAAAGTGACCGGAGCAATGCGACAAGTGTATTTGAGGGAAGGAAGAGTATTCTGAGGGGGATTAATGGCAATGTATCTTTTAATACACTGAATTTTCTAAAAAATACATAACATTAACTGTAGTTTTCTATCATACCACATATACTTCAAATAAAATAGTATTATTCAAAAGAGGCATTATTTTAAAATGACAGAAGAATAACGAGTCATTCAAAACAGAAGACAGAAGGCATAAAACTTTACCAAATGTATGAAAATGGAAATAAATAGGATCAAAACAGATTATGTGTACACCTTTACGAGAGAAACATAATTTATAAATACTTGCAAAAAGTATAGTTTGGCTTGGTTTTGGGGTCTTGTTTGCATGTTTGTGGAGAGTAAGGATTGAGAAAAGGAAAAATGGAATATAAACTTTCTCTGTAATAACTGAAAAGTTAAGTTTAGAGAGAATATAGGAAATATAAATAAGACAGAACTTATTTAAAATACTGCTTTTGACAGACCTACTATAAATTTGAAAATATTGTACTAATTTCTGGAAAATGACTTACACTAACCCTAACAGTACAAATAGACAAATAAACTATACAACCATAATTGCAAAGAAAATTTAAAATACTATTAAAGTTATTAGAAATTTTTTAACTCATTAAATATTCTTTCCTTAATGGTTTTGTTGCAAATATTTCTGATTCTGTATAAGATGCCACAGAGTAGACAAATGGAAAGTGCTTTCTATTCTTTTCAAAGTTAACATATTTGTGAGATAAAAATATGGGAAACAGTTCTCTGTCTTTCATTTATGCAAAACTATATGACTATGAATAAGTATAGATCCATATCTATAGAATTAGAGGGCTTTTGTGATTAGAACTCTCAATGTGGAATGACTGTACACCTCATATACTTGTTCAGAAATATTCACAATAATTCAAGGATAGATTAATATTAACAAAGACATGAATATATATGCTATCATATCATCGGTGAACTACAGGGGAAAATAACCATTTTAACAAATTACCAGGAGGTGTATAATATTAAATGCTTAGAAACTAATACACTAGCAATAAAATGAAGTAAATGTGATATCATAGAAACCTTGAGAGAAAAGATTTTCCTATTGTATTGGGTAATGTTCCTACTAAGATTTGGACTTTAATAAGGTTCGAAAACAAACCACTTTGTTCAGATGTAAATGCCACGAAACTATAACGGATATCATTTCAGTGTTCATGGATGGAGTGTCAGCAGAGCAGAAAAGAAACAAGCGTATGGACTAAAAAGAGTAAGTCTGGAGAATCTCTTTTTGCTTGTCTTTAAGGTCAAGAAAGTCAAAATAATTAGACTGTGTGACAACAATCCAACTTCTTTAATATCAGTTGAAGATAGTGTATCCCTTTCCCGATTTCACTATTTGTACTATTCATTCTCTCTTCCCGTTACCGCTGGCACCTAACTATTCCAAGAACAACTAAATTTCTGTTTATATTTCATTTTATAAATGAAACTAAAACTTTTAAAGAAAATTGATTAGTCAGAAATTTTGTTTCCATGTTATAACTCCTTTTCTTTCTCTGTTGACCTAAATTCAGTAAAATTTTAGAATTACAAATAATTTAGCATCTTCAAATGCCAAGAAAAATAGAACTAGGCTAATAATACAAAAATTACAAAAGTAAAGTAATGAATTATTGGTAGTTTAGATACTTGGTACAGAAGCTACTTTTTATTTGTTAATTAAATACAAACACAGATTTTGAAGCATCCTTAAAGATATACATTGTGTGTGAAATTATGACATGAAATAAGAGGACTACAAGAAAGGTGAGGACAGAACGCTCAATCTCAGTTTTAAATCTCATTTTCTGCATTGCTTACAGTGTGGATCTATATGAATTGTCTTACAGTTTTGGATTTCAGACAAATAACTGTTTTTTTCTTAATACAATTCTAATTTCATTAAAGATGTTATGCTACATTTCTCCAGTTTTATTATTTGATTCCATGAGAAATCATTCCACACAATTCATATTCTTGTTTTCCCACGTGAAGTATATCATCTTTTTTCTTCTTACCACTGAAGAAGAAAGCAAGCACCTGTCTCTCCGTTGCCCACAGGACTGAATGCAAGCTGCTGGGCTTGAGATCTATCACTAGTCCTAGTCCCATCGCAAAGGATCTTTGAGTTCTCTCATTCCTGTTTTTGTTTACTAATCCCCAGAATTAGAACTCAACTCATTTCAAGACCCAGAGCCTTTGCGAATGCTGTTGCCTTGTGCATGGTGGTGGATGTATTTTAAAAGCTGCTTACAGGATACTTCTTAAAAAACACTTGGACTAATTCTATTGAAGTTAAATCCTACACTCTGAAACCTGCAATACTTTTCTCATGTATCAGTTGTAACTTTTCTTCATAAGGTCACCTTTTTAGAAAAGTACTTCTTGAGCGTTTGTCCATTTATTAGCAACTATGCTGTTGAGCAATTCTCAGGCCTTGGTGTGGATGCGAAGGGTAGTGATAAAATCAAGAGAGAAGATTTCTGGTTCCAGTTTTGTCAGTGTTGCACCGAGAATTTGTCCAGGAAAGAAGTACTGGGTTTGGTTAGGAGAACGGACTTGAGAACTGGACTGCACTGTTTGAAGCCCATTTCTGTTTTTTTTTTTTTTTTTTAATGAGCTACATGTCTGAAGAAGTTAGTTAAATCCTCTGTGTCTCATTTTCTCTGCTTTCTATAGGTAATATTTCACTGGAGTTTGTGAGGATGAAATGATTTGAAACATGTCAAGCCTTTAGAATGGTGCTTAGCACAAAACAACTAAACAAATTTTTGATGTTATTATTTCTGCCAGTTCTATACTTAAAACATGAGAGATGGCTACATAGTGTTGAATGAACGAATGTGCTTCTGTATATTACAAAACAGAATTTTACATTGCTTCTCTCTTCTCTGTTTTAAATAAAAATTTCTGTGCTAAATGGTGCAAGTAGAAAGCAATGGAAATGCATTAATTTCACTTTTTAGTATAAATTGATTTACCTCTTTGGCACAGTTATGTTTACTGGTTCATTCATTTCTTCAACAAAATTTTTTGTGCTCTTCCTTGTTAAAAGCAGATAATGTGACAGTCCTGTGAGGAGAGGAAGGAAACAAATTAATCACGTATTTGAAAATATGTCCAAATTATTTCAAGATGTAGTAATTGAATTGGATAAAATTACTAATATTTTAATGGTTTTGATTATTCAAATGGCAATTTCATATGGATCAGAATAGTAGCAGATAGTGAGGATACATTCCATATATCAGAAGTGAGTCAGCATAGAAAGGGGAAAACATTTCAACCATGGTAGTCCAATAAGATAAGACATATATCAAATGATTTTTTCTGTTTTGTTTTTTGTTATTGGAATCGAACTCAGGACACTGCACATGCCGGGCAGGTTCTTGTGCCACTGGGGTACATTCCCAACCCATTCAAAAAAGAAAAGAATGAACCTAGTTTGGATCTGGGGAAAATGTATGGTTCAAAGCAGTGATTCTCCAAATGTGGCCCCACAATTAGAGATGAGCATTAAAAGTAATGACCAGAAAACGGGTAATATGAAAGAACAGTGGGCACATATTTTAAAAAATATTATTTCACTAACTTTTTTAAAAAATATTTTGAGATAGCATCCCATTAAGTTGCCCAGGCAGGTGTTGAACTTGGATCATGCCTCAGCTTCCCTCAGTGCTAAGATTACAAAGATGCAGGGCTAGGGCACTTGGCTATCATTTACTTAAATATTTATAGTTTGCAACTCTGAAGTTGGAGAAGGAAATAAAAAGAAGAAAATAGCTCAAGGCAGAATATCTCCAACTAATGCAGTAAATGCTCATCCTGAGCTACATTTTACAGACCTAATAATAATTTCAGACTTGTAAGTATATGTTCTGAGTTTCCTTTGGGAAAGTTTTACTTAATATTGATTCTAAAAGTCCAAATAACTAAGCTGATATTTTGAGTTATGTGTTGTATAGGACTGAAATATCCTCTGTTAAGTATGAAAACTAAAATTGAGTTTTCTTGATTACTTATACAATCCATTTAGTGAAATGGAACAATGTTCATGGTAAGGAATTAGCTCTGGAAAAAACATAATTCATGCTAGAGCTGCAGGATACAATTCTTAAAACATTACACGGAAGTGAAAACATTGAATCTCAAAGAAAGATTTTTCAGTTGTGTCATATTTTGAAATGCATGCAATCTGAACTCTAATTAAAAACAGATAAGTTGCTATTTTTTATGGAAGGCCTGGGTTTATACTTTTCTTAAATGGAAATGTGTGTGTGTGTTTGTGTGTGTGTGTGTGTGTGTGTGTGTGTGTGTGTGTGTGTGTGCATTTTATGCTAACTCCACTCAGGGAAATTTTTTCACTAGATTTCATATTAACTTCTATGCTTGCAATATTGATCTTATCTCCGTATCTACACTTGTCACAAAAACAAGCAAAGTAGCTACTTATTTTTGAATAAAATGTCATGTGTTTCGTTGAAACTGCTGATTGAAAAATTACTTGCTGTACTAATTTGAGTAGCATTCTCTTATATTTTGCTATCATATCATTGTGAATAAAGATGAGTTTGCTTGCTGTTGTTTCCTGTAGAACAAACTAATAAGACCTCATATGGCATTGGGATGCTGTTGGACTCACCTCTGAACGGGGCTCTAATCCTTGCTTACATCCCGGGAAAGCAGGTGGTGAGACTACATTGCCTTCATCAGCCTTAAACTTCCACTTGTCCATTAAAAAAACCTAAGGAGAGAGATCGGCTTGCTAGCGGCGGAGACGCCCGGCGGTCCCACGTTTCACGCGTGTCGGGCGAGCCGCGCGGAGGGCCCCAAAAGCCGCCGGAAGAGGAGAGAGGAATTTGCTAGGTCCTAGCGCCCTGAGAGCGCGGACCCCTCGATCCCTCCCGCCCCCCCGAGCCGGCGCAGCCCCCCAACGACTCCCGACAGAGAT